>PVKU01005302.1:0-52532 GCA_004027475.1 Anoura caudifer | reverse complement strand
TGAGAAATCCGCTGACAGTCTGATGGGAACTTCTTTGTAGGTGACTGTCCCCTTATCCCTTGCTGCTTCTAGAATTCTCTCCTTCATTTTAATCTTGGCTAATGTAATTATAATGTGCCTTGGTGTGTTCCTCCTCAGGTCCAACTTCTTTGGGACTCTCTAAGCTTCCTGCATTTCCTGGAAGACTATTTCCTTTGCCAGATTGGGGAAGTTTTCCTTTATTATTTGTTCAAATAAGTTTTCCACTGGTTGCTCTTCTTCTTCCCCTTCTGGTACCCTATAATTCAGATGTTGGGACGTTTAAAGATGTCCTGGAGGTTCCTAAGCCTCTCCTCATTTTTTTGAATTCTTGTTTCTTCCTTATTTTTTATTTGGTTGTTTCTTCCTTCTGGTCCACTCCATTGATTTGAGTCCCAGTTTTCCTCCTATCTCTGTTGGTTCCCCATGCATCTTTCTTCATTTCACTTATTGTAGCCTTCATTTTTTCATCTAATTTGTGAGCAAAATCCACCAATTCTGTGAGCATCCTGATCACCAGGGCCTTGAATTGTGCATCTGATAGGTTGGCAATCTCTTCATCACTTAGATAAATTGGCTCTGGGGCTTTGATTTGTTCTCCAGTTTGAGCCATTTTCATTTCTGGGTTTTTTTTTTTTTTTTTTTTTTGGTCTAGTCGCGGCTGTTAGGTAGTGAGGGGTGGAGCCTTAGGTGTTCCCCAGGGCGGGACAGCCCAGTCGCTGGGTAGTGATGCTGTATTTGGGGGGGGGGCTCTGAGAGGAGACAATGGAGCTTGCTGTGCTCACTCTCAGATTCCAGTCCGTTCCACCACTTCCCCTTTGCCTGGATTATCTGCGCGTGAATGTGAGACCACCCGGTCAGCTAGCTGCCTTGTGTGGCCTCACTGGTTCTGCACAGTTGCCACCCTGTGCCTGGGTTCTGCTAGTCACCTCCTGTGCACCTGGGGGCTGCCAGCCACTGCTGCCTGTGTGCCCGGTCCGCACCTCCGCTTTTTCCTGCCGCGACTCCGCCCATCTTACCGGTCTGGATGAATCGTTGTTGGACTTCCAAACAGTTCGATTTTCTGAGTTCTGGTTGTTTTCTTGTTTCTAAATCTTTGCTGTCCTTAATTTTGGTTGTGCGAGGAGGCACAGTGTGTCTGCCTACGCCTCCATCTTGGCCGGAAGTATTTACTAATTATTATTTTATTTTCCATAAAACAACTGTAAGCCTACTTTTGCCTAACCCTATGTTTTCATCCACTTTACCAAAAATCTATCTATGTAATATGCCCTATGGACTTTCATATTTGGAGATCCAAGTTCACTTACAGAATGGAATAGTTGAGTACCAACATAGGGGGAGTCCTTGGCCTATTGAAACATTAATATTTGGGAATTCTCTGATATACAAAAATCTTCATTGACATGTAACCTAAGGTGGTAGAAGGACACCTTCCTATGCCAATATAAAGATTTCATTTGGCCTTTTCTGAACCCTAATGGGGCAGAGTTGTTTTTAAATGCAAAAGCATCTGAGAGAATTTGTATAGTAGTGATGGAACCCCCAGGTCAGGCATTTATTCAGCAGCAGGTGAGTCAGACATCTGGAATGATAAGTATCTTAGAACACTTATTACTTCCCTGTCAAAAGTTTGACAGTTGACCTGGGATCAAATATTTCCAACAATAAGAAGAACATGTTGCAAACTAATGACTGGTCCTGGGGAGAAAGGAGGGCACAGAGCACTCATCCCTTGGGCACTACTTTGCATTTTCATTCTTTAGACTAGCCTTACATCTCATAAATCTGTCAGTCATTTCAAATAAAATTTGTTTTGTGTTGGGCAAACCATTTCCAGAATTTTATATGAAATATCTGGCAAGCTGGTGAGACAATGAAGACTGTATTCCACATTGAAGTAAGGAGGGAAAATGAGTTTGAATCTTAACTGGTTATTTCTTTGCTACCTGTAATGCTGCACATTTAATTAAAAAGCTAGTGTCACATTTCCTTCAGTTTGGAGAATTTAAGTTGAATCTTCTCATTTGGATTGCCAGCTGATGTGCTACTAGCAGTCTCAGAAAGAAAGAGGTCATCTGTTGATACTTTCTCCAGGGAGCTTTTTATAGAGCACTGAAGTGGTAACACAAAAGCACATTGTAATGACATACAAGATCTTGGGAAATATGTAGAGGTTGAGGCTGATATTTTATTTCCACCAAAAGTACTTCCATTGAGGAGAAGCAGAACAATAAATAAATTTTTATATTTGTATGCAAAAATGCTTATTTCTGATATGTGGGGAGCCACGAGGTTAAACAGTTATTGGTCTTATGGTATTTCAAAAGGAAGATTATAAATACATACTGAGAAGTAATAATGATGATGATGTTGACAATCACTTACTAAACACTATCTTCTAGCCACTGTACCAAGTGTTTTATGTCCCTTTTCTTACTTTCTTCATACAATAACCCTGAGAAATAATTGCTGTTATTATGCAACTTACAGATGAAAAAGAATTGGTGCTCAGAGACTGGCCTATGGCAGTCTAGGTAGAGCTAGTAGTAGCCAGGACTTGAAAACAATTTTCTTTTTCCAGATTCCAATGTCTGTGCTATTACTTATGAGCTATTCTTTCTCACTATTCTATGAAAATTAGAACAGTCTCATTTTTTGGACAGCTGGATATCAGCAACTAAACTTTCTATTATTAGAAATAAAGGTTTAGATAAATTTGATTCAGGATAGCAAATTATTTTGATTAATAAAATGTGGGTTAGCATGAGTTAAGTTTTTGATGTAGTTGTAAATAGCCCCCAAATCCCACTAGCTTAGCACAAAAACATATTTATTGCCCATGCTATATGCCCATGGGAACTATGTTCCTTATGATCAGTCACACTGCTAGAGCTTCCATCCTCACACAGGTTTCTATGATCACAATGGAACCAGCCCTTCCTTATTTCCTTGTACGTCTCATTGGCCAAATGAATCATGGACTTGGCCAAACCAAATGGGAATATAAAAGTTATATTTTCCAAATGTATTGAGGAATTTCAGTCCTACCATGTGTGTGCCCAGAAAGGGGACAATCAGAATATTTATAATTAACTCTAATAACCACCAAAGCAGCTTATACCACTTGATTAAAAGCCTCCTTATCTTTGGTCCTTTGCACTTCTCAATTTGAGATTATGATGAAGAGTCCTAAAACATACCTTTGCATTGAATGGGCCATGATATATTTCTTGATTCTGATGTCATTAATTGTACTTCAGAGATCATACCTTGTCTGAATTGGCCTCCTTTCAATCCAGTGCCTGTTTGATTTCTCTTTTGAATCTACATCCTATAAATGTTGGAGGATACTGCTATACACAAATTATCCTAGTTTTAGGTCTTACATTTAAGTCTTTAATCCTTTTTGAGTTTACTTCTGTGTGTGGTGTAAGATAAGTATAAAATTTCATTCTTTTGCATGTGGATATCCAGTTTTCCCAACACCATTTATTCAATAAAGTATCCTTTTCCAGGTATTCTTACTACCCTGTGGAGGGTCAGTTGACTGTGTATGTGTAGGTTTGTTTCTGGGTTCTCTAACATATTTCATTGATTCATATATCTGTTTTAATGCTAGTCATCATACTGTTTTTATTACTGTAGCTTGTAATATATTATGAAATCAGGATGTGTGATGCCTCTAGTTTTGTTTTTCTTGCTCAAAATTGTTTTGGCAATGTGCAGTTTTTGTGGTTTCATTATTGAATTTTAGGATTTTTTTCTATTTATGTAAAAATGCCATTGAGATTTATATATGGATTGTATTGAGTCTGTATATTGCTTTACATAATATGGCAATTTTAAAATATTAATTCTCCTTATCTATGAACATGAGACAGCCTTCCATCTATTTGTGTCTGCTTTAATTTCTGTCATCAGTGTTTTATAGTTTTCAGTGCACAAGTATTTCTCCTTTTTGGTTAAATGTATTCCTAAGTATTTTATTCTTTTTTGATTATAAAACTAATGCATGCTCATTGATGAAGTTTAGGAAAGTATAGCCAAAGTGATAAACAGGAAAAACTACTAATAATTACTATTAATTGTATCAAAATAATAATCACTTTTTAAATTTGAAAAACATCTTTTAGCATTTTTTTGTATGCTCTGCACACTCTCTATACTCTTGGTCTCCTAACAAGTAAGTCCCCTTTTATGTGCTATAGTAGTAACCTGTAACATTTCTTTAAAACACTTATTGAAATCCATAGTTATATGTTTATTTGCATATTTGCATATTTAATGCATCTGCTGCACAAGAGTATAAGTGCCATGAGGAGAGGTTTGTGTTCTTGTTCACTCCCATGTGCCCAGAGCCTACTAGAGTGCTTGCCACAAAATCTGTGCTTTATAAATGTGTATTGAATAAATAAATTATATATAATAGATTTAAAAATCATATAATTGAATTTTATTTTATTAACATATCACTTAATTCAATTTCAATTATGTTTTTAATTTTTTTGCTCTTATCATGTTCTCAATATATTCAAGATAGACTTAGTTTTTACACGGGAAGTGAGCCAAATAGTGGAAAATCATAGAGGTACTTGCATATTTAAGTATATATACACTGAAGTTCAGATTATAGTAATATACTATAGTACTATTTTATATTATGCTTTTAATTACTTTACCCTATATTGTATTTTACTTAACAATATGAAGTCTGTCCATAAAAAGTCTAGCTATTATTAATGTAACAAGAACGGTTTGTGTGATATTGATATAACCTGGAAGCCAAGGAGAGTGGACTGGAATGTGCATGTGTGAGCAATGATGACTTCATAGTACTAGTTATTGGGTGTAGTAGATAATATTGAGTGAGCATGTGTATACTATGTATGTGTATACTATGTAGCCATCACATTCAAAATGACTGAGTGAGTAGAGCAACAAATCTGTACCAGATTTTGTGTTAAGCTTGAACATTCCTCCACGAAAAGTATTTGAATGATTCAGAAGGCTGCACCTATGGGCAACTGGTGATGGGTAGCTTCATCACAGCAATGATTTGGTGCTGTGCAACTTCAGCTTTTTCTAAAACTAACATCAAATCACCTATGAGAGGGAAGAGATTTCAGACTGTCCATGAGATTTGGGAAAATATGATGGGGCAGCTAATGGCAATTGGGAGAACTGTGTGAGGTCCCAAGGTGCTTACTTTCAAGGGGACTGAGGCATCACTGTCTTATGTACAGTGTTACTTGTATCTTGTACTTTCTTCAGTAAATGTCTCTATTTTTCATATTACATGGCTGGATATCTTCTGGACAGACCTCGTATATTTTATTTCATAAGTAATTTTTATAATTCTGGCATTTTTGCAGGTAATTTTTGATGGCTGTGTGCTATTTTATCTTATAGATAAATGGACCAGAATTTATTTAACATTTTTCTTACTGTTGCCTATTTATACTGTTTTCAATATTTTGCTCTTGTAAGTACCACTGTATATGATACATAATTTCTTGGGAACCTTCTGATCTATCATTAGAATAATTGGAATTTCTGGATCAAAAGGAGTAAATTTCATTAGGGCTCTTGTTATATTGTCAAATAATACTTCAGAAAAGTTGTATTAATTTATATCTTCATCCACAATACATTATTGAAGTGTCTTTATCTCTGCATCCTCACAAACCTCACATAATATAATGATTTTTGCTAATTTTATAAATGAAAATATCTCATTTTCATTTTTTGTTTACTAATGTAGTCATATATCTTTTCTCTCCTTTCCTTCTTCCTTCTAGTCTTCCCTTCTTCATTCCCCCTTCTCTTCCTCTCTCCATCTCCTTTCTTTTGCCATTTGTAGTTTTCTTTCATGACTACCATGTCCATGTCTCTTGCAATTTTTTCTTTGTTGATATCTTTTCCCCTGCTTATTTGTAATATCTCTTTGCATACTAAAGGTATTGACTCTTGTGTTCACATATATTACATTTTTCCCTAAATTTGTCACTTTTTAATGCTTATTTATGGTCTTGTTGAAATAAATAAATTAAAAACGTTTGTTTAGTTAAAACTGGCAGTCTTTTCCCTTATAGTTTCTACCTGTTAATGGTGAAATGTTACCAGGTGTTACTGATGGAGGTGGACTTTGGTTCAGCAAACTCAGTTCTTGAGTTTGGCAAAGAATAGAATTTAGAGCCAAGGAGCTCAAATCAAAAGAGAATGTTTACTAGGAAGGTAACAGAGAGAGAAAAAGCAAACCATAGAAGTGGGCTCAGGAAACAAGTTACACTGGCAAAAGAAGGGTCCTTGGAACTTAAGAGAAAGAAAGCAAAGATATACACACCTGGGGGAAGGAGTGGGAAAATGCTTGGACATGCTCAAAAAAGAGCATGACTGAGAAGGGGTGGGGAAAGGCATTGATGTGCAAAACAGAGGGGGAGGGAAGGAGAGAGAGAGAGAGAGAGAGAGCATGAACACTGGGATCCTTCATCTTAAAGGCTTTTATCTGGAGATCTCAGGGAGGATTTCAATAGAATATTCATCAGCTTTCCAAGTGTGTCTCCTGAGGGTCATGGTTTCTACTGATTGTTTGGCACTAGGAGAGGGAATCATTTGTCGTTGCAGCTGGTGTTGATGTCTGCTATGGTGTCACCCTGCCTGGACTTGCTGCTTTTGTGGGCCTGAAGATGAAACACAACTGAGGCCTAGATGTTATCTCTAATTTGACCAAAACTCTGTCTCTGTGCTCAAGAAATCCAAGGCTTTGCTCCTAAGGTTATTTGATGTGGGTCGGAACAGCATTGTCCTGAGTACTTAATGCTTAAGGCAGTTGTTATGCAAAGGAGACATGAGGCTATTTCCTGGCCCCCTTGTTTCCCCTCTAAAGGAGTCTACCACATGATTAGTGATATGCCCAGGGAAGAAAGGTCAAGGGTGTGTTAGAACCACATGACCAGCAATACTAAAGGTCAGGTCTAGACCACATGACCATCAAAACTCTAGGAGAGGAAATATCACCCTAGTGATGAAGTCCCACTTTAGTTTTGTCCATTGCTAGGTACCTGGAACTTTCTGTCCTGATGACCTTTATGACCTGGCCTATGGTTGTACTCTGCTCATGCCTGTATAATTGCCTACTGTATCATATCTACTTGAGCTTACGGAATTATTCTTTCCCCTAAGATCAAATAGTCACCTTAATGTCTAGCTTGGCCTGCCTGGTGTGGCTCAGTGGATTAAGCATGGGCCTGCGAACTGAAGAGTCACCGGTTTGATTCCCAGTCAGGGCACATGCCTGGGTTGCTGGCCAGGTCCCCAGTAGGAGGCATGTGAGAGGCAACCACACATTGATGTTTCTCTTTCTCTCTTTCTCCCTCCCTTCCCCTTTCTCTAAAAATAAATAAATAAAATCTTAAAAAATAATGTCTAGCTTATTCTCTCCCAATGGTTAAACAGTTCTCATTTCACTATTTAATTCATAGGGTATTTATGATGGTGTAGAAGAGGAAAATCATTTATCTTTTACCCATATAGTCTAGATTCTTGGCTGGGACCTTCCTGTAATAAAAGACAGATTATCATAAAACATTTTAATTGTGTGCATATGCACATATCATGACATATCATCACGATATGAGACTTAAAAATTGACCAGACCATTAAGTTTCATATAACATCCTGAGCTATGAAAGGGATAAAGGCCTGTGGATTCAAAGGGCAAGGAGGCAACTAACAGCAATGTGTGAAGAGCAAATGTTTGATAAACAAATGTTTGCCCTGCCATGCAGATAAATTTTAGATGAAAAAGTGATATCTGGTAATAGTTCTATTCCTGATACAAGCTCCCTTTCTAATGTAAATCCCTCTTACAAAAGAGTAACTTCCACTTTGTTCTCAGAGCTTCTCCTGTCTCTGCAATTTCTCAAGATGATCGGCTCAAAATAGTCCTTATGCCAAAGAGACATTATTTTGAGGTGGCATATTCTGTTACTATTCAATGGCATATATGTTTTATTTTATCTTATATTTAACCAATTGTACCAGCTCTGTCCAAATTCCTTAGCTAGGATTTCAAATCCCTCTTACTAAAATAGAAGTTTATTTCTAGTATTTGAAAGATTTTATTTGTGAATGGGATTTTCTTTTAAAATTGTATTTTCTAACTTGATATTGTTAACATACAGAATACTATAAATTCTGTACATTTATTTTGTAACCACCTAACTGAATTTTCTTAGTAATTTTTATCATTGTTTCTCTTGCATTCCTAAGTAGAATATAGCAACATCTACAGATATGATATTTTTTCTTCTACTTCCCAACGTTACCTTTAAGTGTCTTGCTTTGGTATGCATGTATTTGTGAACAATTATACAAAATTGGGATCATATAGAATATAAAATTTACATATATGTATACATCTCCATTTAAAATAGTATATATCCTCATTGGAACCTTATTACATTAACAAAAACTGTAAGTTTCATATTTGCATAAAATTCCATTGTATGAGATATACTATAATTTTTAAATAGTTTTTTAGTTTTGAAATAATTTCAGATGCACAAAAATTTGCAAAATAGTACAAGGAATTCTCATATACTTCATCCACCTTCCTCAAAAATTATTCTTAATAATCATGGTACAGCTATGAAAACCAGAAAATTAGCATTGATGCAATTGCAATACCATTAACCAATTGACAGACCTTAAACAGATTTTATCAGTTGTTGCACTCTTGTCTATTTTTTTCAATCCAGGACCACATATGGCAAGCAGTTGTCTTGTCTTTTTTGTCTTCTATAATATAAGAAGTTCCCTAGTCTTTATTTTAACTGACTCCTAAAATTTTGAAGAGAATTGGTAACTCATTTTGTGGAATGTTGTTCAATTTGAGTTAGACTGTAGTTTGCCTCTATTTCCAAATAAGGTCAAAATCTGAGATCCCATGTGGTCATGAATTTGGTAGGGAGGTACTATTCAACCCACTATATGGCTCATAAAATTAAGTAGATAAAATTTTATTGTATTATATTAGAATTTGGAACCAAAGTGTCATTTTTGTCATGGTAGCCTAAAACCTGAGTGTGTTGTCCTTATACACTGCATGTCTCACTTTAAATCATTGGTGCTTATAGGTACCATATTCTAGTCATAGGTATTCCTTTACTGTTTAGGCTATTTAGTGACTCAACTATATTTATATTTGTTCCCTTAGTTAATTGTGTTTTCTTGTATGTAAATCACACATAATCATATAATTCAAGTGTTTTCATGTTAACCTATGCAGCATGGTATGTGTATGACATAGACAGATAAGGTTACAAATATTGGCACATGACAATAACATGATATTTGGTACATAATATTAACTTTATTAATTGATTCATGTGGATAATTACTTCATGCATACTACAAAATATGCTTATTTTTAAAATCAAGATTTCTTCTTTAAATTTTATTTTATTTTATTTTATTTATGTTTTAATTATGTTACTGTTGTTCAGTTATAGTTGTCTGAATTTTCCACCCAACGCTCCCCCTCCACCCCAGCCAGACACACCTCCCTCCCTTGCTTACTCCCTCACCATTGGTTTTGTCCATATATCCTTTATTGTAGTTCCAGAAAACCCTTCCCCTCATTGGCTCACCCCCCCAACCCGGTTATTGTAAGATTGTTCTTAATTTCAATGTTTCTGGGTATACTTTGTTTGCTTTTTCTTTTGTTGCTTGTGTGCCAGTTAAAGGTGAGATCATCTGGTATTTGTCCCTCACTGCCTGGCTTATTTCACTTAGCATAATGCTCTCCTGTTCCATCCATGCTGTTGCAAAGGGTAGGAGCTCCTTCTTTCTTTTTGCTGCATATATTCAACTGTGTAATAGCACCAACGTTTTTTGATCTACTTATTTACTGATGGGCACTTAGGTTGCTTCCAGCACTTGCCTATTATAAATTGTGCAACTTTGAACATTGGGGTGTATAGCTTCCTAGCAGTGGAATTGCTGGGTCAAGGGCAGTTCCATTTTGAGTTTTCTGAGGAAATTCCATGCTGTGTTCCACAGTGGCTGCACCAGTCTGCATTCTCACCAACAGGGCAGTAGGGTCCCCTTTTCTCCAATCCTCTCTAACACTTTGTTGATTTCTTTATGATGGCCACTGTCACCGGTGTGACATGGTGTCTCATAGTGGTTTTAATTTGTGTCTCTCTGATGGCTAGTGATGCTGAGCATCTTTTCAATGTCTCTGGGCCCTCTGTATGTCCTCCTTGGAGAAGTGTGTGTTCAAGTCTTTTGCCCATTTTTTAGTTGTTTCTTTTCTTCTCTCTCTCTCTCTCTCTCTCTCTCTCTCTCTCTCTCTCTCTCTCTCTCTCTCTCTCCCTGGAGTGGAGTCATGTGCATTCTTTATATATTTTGGAGATCAAACTCTTCTCCAAGGTAATACTGACAAATAAGTTTTCCCATATACTTGGTTCTGTTTCCATTTTAATGCTGTTTTCTTTAGCCATGACGAAGTTTTCTAATTTGATGAGGTCCCACTTGTTTATTCTTTCTTTATATCCCTTGCTTTAGGGGACGTATCAGTGAAGATGTTGCTGCATGGAATGTTTGAGATTTTCCTGCTGATGTATTCCTCTAAGACTTTTATGGTGTCATGACTTATATTTAGGTCTTTTATTCACCTTGAATTTATTTTTGTGCATGGTCTAAATTGGTGATCAAGTTTCATTTATTTGCATGTAGTTGTCCAGATCTCTCAACAGTATTTGTTAAAGAGACTGTTTTTACTTCTTTTTATACTTCTTCCTGCTTTGTTATATACTAATTGATCATGCAGACATGGATTTATTTCTGGACTCTCTGTTCTCTTCCATTGGTCTATGTGTCTGCTCTTATGCCAGTACCAGGCTGTTTTGGTTACAGTGGTCTTGTAATACAGTTTGATATCAGGTATTGCAGCCCCTCCTACTTTGCTCTTCTTTCTCAAAATTGCTGTAGCTATTCAGGGTTCATTATGGATCCATATATATTTCTGAAATATTTGTTCCATGTCTGTGAAATATATGCCATTGGTACTTTAATAAGGATTGTGTTGAATGTATAAATTACTTAGGGTAGTATGGACATTTTGATGATGTTAATTCTTCCAATCCATGAACATGGTACATGCTTCCATTTGTTTCTCTTTCTTAATTTCTTTCTTCAGTGTTGTATAGTTTTCTGAGTACTGGTCTTTTACATCTTTGATTAGGTTTATTCCTGGGTATTTTATTTTTCCTGTTGCTTTATCAAATGAGATTTCCCCCCGATTTCTGTTTCTGATATTTTATTGTTGGTGTATAAAAATGTCTTTGATTTATGAATATTGACTTTGTATGCCCCTGTTTTGCCCAATTCACTTATTAGGTCAAGCAGTTTTTGGTGGAGTGTATAGGATTTTCTATGTACATTATCATGTCATCTGCAAACAATGACAATTTTGCATCTTCCTTTCCAATTTGGATACCTTTTATTTCTTTTTTTATTTTTTTGTCTGATTGCTGTGGCTACAACTTCCAATTCTGTGTTGAATAGAAGCAGTGAAAGCAGGCATCCTTGTCTTGTTCCTGATCTTAGTGGAAAGCTCTAAGTTTTTGCCTATTGAGTATGATGTGGGCTGTAGGTCTCTCATAAATAGCCTTTATTTTGATGAGGAATGTCCCCTTTATTCCCACTTGGCTGAGTGTTTTATTCATGTATGGATGCTATACCTTATCAAATACTCTTTCAGCATCTGTTGATAAGATCATGTGATTTTTTTCTTTTGTTTATGTGATGTATTACATTATTTCATTGGCAAATAATGTAGTATTCTTGCATCCCTGGGATGAATCATACTTGACCATGGTGTATGATATTTTTAATGTATTGCTGGATGCAGTTTGCCAACATTTTGTTGAGTATTTTAGCATCTATAGTCATCAGAAACATTGGTCTGAAATTTTCTTTCATTTTTATGTGTTTATTTGGTTATGGTATTAGCATGATGCTGGCTTCATAAAAAGAGTTTGGGAGTCTTTGTGTCCTTGGATTTTTTGGAATAGTCTGTGAAGGATAGGGGTTAGAATATCCTTAAATGGTTTGTAAAATTCCCCTGTGAAACTGTCTCTGGTCCAAGGCTTTTGTGAGTTGGGAGTTTTTTTTATTACTGCTTCAATTTCTTCAGGTGCTATTGGTCTGTTCAGGCTTTCTGCTTCTTTTTCACTCAGTTTTGGAAGATAATATTTTTCTAGAAATTTGTCCATTTCACCTAGGTTTTTTAACTTCTTGGCATACACTTCTTCATAGTAATTTCTTACACTCCTTGTATTTCTGTGGAATCAGTTGTAATCTCTCCTCTTTCATTTCTGATTGTGTTTATTTGGTTCCTCACTCTTTTTTTTCCTGATGAGTCTGCTTAAAGGCTTGTTGATTTTGTTTATATTTTGTTTATATTTTCTGGATTTATTGATCCTTAGAATTGTGCTTTTAGTCTCAATGTCATTTAATTTTGCTCTGATCTTGGTTAGTTCCTTCCTTCTACATGTTATGGGCTGTCTTTGTTGTTCTTTCAGTTCATGTAGACACAGGGTTAGGTTGGTTATTTGAAATGTTTCTACCTTTTCTGTGTAGGCATGTATAGTTATAAACTTCCCTCTAAGTACTTACTTCGCTGTGACCCATAAGTTTTGGATTGTTTGAGTTCATTTTCATTTGTTTCCAGAAAGTTTTTTATTTCTTCCTTGATCTCATTTATGACCAATTCATTGTTTAATAGCATGCTATTCAATCTCCATGAGTTTGAGTGTTTTTTTTTTCCTTGAGGTTGGTTTCTATTTTCAGTCCCTTGTGGTCAGAGAAAGTCCTTGATAGGATTCCAATTTTCTTAAATTTGTTGAGGCTTGTTTTGTATCCTATCATACAGTCTAAATGAAAATATTCTATGCACATTTGAAAAGAATGTGTATTTTGCTTCTTTGGGATGAAAAACCATATTATATCAGTTAAGTACATTTTATCTAGCACATTGTTCAATGCCATAATATTTTTTCTGGTATTTTGTTTGGATGATCTATCTATTTTTCACATTGGGGTGTTAAAATCCCCTACTATAATTGTATTGCTGTCAATATCTTTCTTGAAGCCCTTCAATTTTTTCTTTATGTATTTGGGTGCTTCAATGTTGGGTGCATATGTATTTGCGATGTTTATGTCTTCTTGATAGATTTTTTCCCTTGAGTTTTATGAAGTGACCTTCTGGTTCTCTTTTTATGGAACTTTTTTTTTGAAGTCTATTTTGTATGATATGAGTACCGCTACCCTGATTTCTTTTTCCTCTTCATTTGGTTGTATATTTGTTTCTAGCCCTTCACTTTCAGTCTGTGTAGGTCTTTTGTTCCGAGGTGGGTCTCTTGTTGGTAGCATAATTGTGGGTTCTGATTTCTTATTCATTCAGATATTCTACATCTCTTTGATGGGAGCATTTAATCCATTTACATTTAAAGTTGTTATTGATCGGTACTTATTCATTGCCATTTTTTGCACCTATATTCCTCTCTTTCTCTCAGTTTTTCTTTCTGTTCTTAAAGCAAACCCTTTAGCATCCCCTGCAGTGCTGGTTTGGAGGAGGTATATTCTTTTAGGTCTCTTGTCTATGAAGCTTCTTATTTGGCCTTCCATTTTAATTGAGAGTTATGTTGGATGGATTGTCTCAGTTGCAGGTCCTTGAATACCATCACTTGGAATATTTCTTGTCATTCCCTCTGGCTTGAAGTGTTTCCATTGAGAAGTCAGCTGCTAGTCTTATCAGGGCTCCATTGTATGTTGCTTCCTATTTTTCCCTTGCTGCCTTTAAGATTCTGTCTTTGCCTTGGAATTTTGCCATTTAATTATGATGTGTCTAGAAGTAGGCTTCTCTGGGTTCATGTTGATTGGGACTCTTTGTGTTTCCTGGATTTGTGTGAGTTTTTCTCTCATCAAATTAGGGACATTTTCCATCACTACTTTATCAAACAGGTTTCTTCTTCTTCTTCTTCTTCTTCTTCTTCTTCTTCTTCTTCTTCTTCTTCTTCTTCTTCTTCTTTTTCTTCTTCTTCTTCCTCCTCTTCCTCTTCTTCCTCTTCTTCTTCATCTCTATTATATATATAGTATTATGTTTCCTGTTGTCCTGCATTGCCCTTAACCTGTCTTCATTTTTTTCTGAGCCTCTTTTCCTTTCCTTGTTCTTTCTGGGTGTTTTTTTCTACCTTGTTCACCAGCTCATTGATCTGATCCTCTGCTTCATTAGCCTGCTTTTGATTCCTTCTACAGTGTTCTTCAATTCAGAAATTGTATTCTTCATTTCCTGTTTGCTCTTTTTGATAGTTTCTATTTCCTTTTTTGTGTTAATATAGTTTGCAGTGATTTTATTGTAGTTTCCATGCAGTTCTTCATAATTCTCTGTGAGATCATTGAGCTTCCTGATAACCATTGCTTTGAACTCAGTGTCTGATAGTGATTGTTTGTTTGTCTTCCCATTGTTTGTGAGACTCTTCTTGTTAGCATCTGCTCCTTAAATTGATCTGTCCTCACTCCCTGGGTTTATGGTGTGAACTTCTATGGTAGAAGAACTGTGAGATTCAGTGGTGCAGTGTCCTTTATCTGCTGTACTTGCTGTTTTTGGGATGTCTTTTATGTAGGCTGTCTGTGTCTTTGTGTTTTGGTTGTTGTTGGATCTTTCTTTGTGAATCCTTTCCTCCAACTGGTTAACTGATGGTCACTCTGTCCACCATGTCTTGTATTCTGTTGTGCAGGTGTGGACATGTTGTGTTGAAGCTAGTTCTTCTGTCTGTATGAGGTTTTGAGGCTTCTCCCTTGCTATTGTTCAGTTGTTTGCTGTGTGTAATTTCTCCACCATTTAGTTGTGTTTCCAGATTGGTCCTGGGTGCAGATTAGTGTGGCTTCCTCCTTCACCTTCTTCCGTTGTTAACTGTTGGTGGTTTCTTTGTTTGTGGATTTGCTCTTTCAGCAGGTATACTGATGTTCACAAGTCTCACCTACTCTTTTTTGTGATCAGTTGGAGAGGGAAGGCAAAATGGTTTAAGACAGCCAGAGTGTACTCTATAGTATTTAAGGTACTAAACCATAGTGAAGAGACAGGAGATCTTTTGGATATGTATAGTGTTAACCAAGATATTTCACTCAACTAGCCATTTTTTAGAAAGGGTGGAAAAAATATAAGACTCTTATTGTGGGCAGAGAAATTGTGAGTTGGATCTCGGAAGCAGTGAGCTTGTGGCAGGTCAGATTATGAGGTAAAGTGAGAGTAAAGGATAGAAAATAGGTGTAGTGTGTGAGAGAATAAAGTTAACCAAAACTGTAATAAAGTTCAGCAAATGGTAAAGCAAGCTAAAATCTGGGATGGGTGCTGTGTAGTATTTACAATTGTATGGAAGAGCAATTATTTACAATAGTAATGGAGCAACAATCATATAACAGAATCTATGTGATCTGAATAACAAGAATAGGATGTACAGGACCTAGAGTGGTGTGCTATTGGAACACAAGTGAAGTGAAAGATGGAAAATTAAAAATACACTGGAAGACAGAACAAGGGAAACCAGTCAAACAATGCAAATTAGCAAATCAAGCAAAGAAGACTAAACAGAAAGAAGAGAAATAAAAATACTAATAAAATAAAAGATGCAAAAATACTGGAAAAAATGACAGTACAAATATACAATAACTTGCAAGTTCTCTGGAGTAGCAAAGTGAAAAGTGTCTGACTGTCTCCATTGTTGGGATGACTCTTCTTTGGGTCTAACTCTGGTTCTTTCACAGCTCCAGGTTTTATTGTTTTATTTGTGGGAATTAAAAAAATGATGAAAGGAAGAAGGAGTAAAAAAAAGAAGGAAGGAAGAAGGAATAAAAAAGAAAGAAGGAAAGCAAGGAAGAAGAAATTAAAAAAAAATAAAATAAAACAGCCTCCTGCTGGCTTTAAACCAGCCAAGCCAGTTCTGCTGGTCTTCCTGGCTTCAACAGGCTGTGAGGAGATTGGTTTAGTTTTTCTCCCTTCCTGTGGTATTGCAGGGATGGGGGCCAGGTCTGATCTGCAGTCTTTGCAGTTGCCCAGCTCCAGCCCAGTTTCTCAGTTAGCTTCCAGGCCTCCAGTACCCTTCCAGGCCCAGCATACGCCTTCAGCCCACCAATTGTGCTGTCCTTGAAGTGCACCAGTTAGGGGCCACTCACACACCACCTTCTTGCTGTTTGCTGTCCTGGATGCTACGGACTCTCAGAGTCTCTTCAGGGTGGTTCAGACCCCCCACTGAGTTAAGTCTTTCTGGTGACTGCTTTCTCCCTGAGCCCTGCTGTTCTTCTGTGCAGGAGCAACTCTGCCTTCCTCCTAGAGAGCCAGTAGATCCTGCAGGGCAGGGTGGCTACGCTGGTGGATGTGGGTGCTCACCTCCTCTCCTGCTGTTCCCAGGGTGCTGAGGTTGGGCACAAGGCACCTGTGGGCAGCTGGATCAGGTGCTCTCTACACTTGGGGCTGCAGGCATGAGCACTCAGCCTCTGCTGCTGGGGTGGGATTGGCAGCAGCAAGCCTGCCAGTTCAGGTGCACATCATCCCCAGGGCTTCAGGTGTGAGCACGTGGTCTCCTCTGCTGCTGCTGTTGCTACTGCTGCTGCTGTGTAGCCGGCCAGTGTGGTGGTGTCAGGCACGTTCTGTTCAGTGCTTTGGGCAGGAGTGCTACCAAGCAGTATGGCCAGGGGAGTAGGGGTGCAGGAGTTGGTGGAGGCTGCTGGGGGAGATTTCCCTAAACAGCCACTGAGTGCTTCTTTTTTTTTATTTTTCTTTTTGAAAAATTTCTCCTATTGAACCCTGCCACTCCAAACAAGTTCCTGGCCTCTCACACAGCCCAACTCTCCAACCAGACTAGGGAGTATCCTGGTCAGGGTGTGTCACTGCCCTACTCTTCCCAGCCAGTATACACAGTCTCAGTGATGCAAACCACCCCTGTGTGTTTGCAACTTCGTCTTTTTTCTCTCCCTGTGATTTCAAGTATCCAGGTCCCTCCTGGTGCTGCTCAGACCTTGTTTGGCAGAGGAGGGAGTCATTGAACTCGCTCTCTCCCAAGAATCCTGTGGCAGACCTGGCGGGCACTGGGCCTGGGGATGCAGCCACCCTAGTCCCCATGCTGGTCTCAGGGACCTTATTGTCCTGAAACACTCTCCTTACCATCTGATTTTTCAATGTCCTCTACAATTTTTGGCCTCCAAAACTCATCTATGCTGGGATACTGTTGGGTGTTCACTCCGTTCCTCAGAAGGTTGTCTAGGTGTTCCACACATGTGCAGGGGGAAGTGGACTCTGCTCTCACCTTTCTTGCCACCATGTTGCACCTAAAAATCAGGATTTCTTTTTATTTCTTTTTAGTTTAAAATGGCTAATCAGAAGTACTCTTGTTTTTTTAGGAATTAAGTTTTTAGAGCAGTTTTACATTCACAGCAAAATTGAGAGGAAGATAGAGATTTCACTTTTATTGTTTAAATAATAATAATACATGTGTGATGGCTTTTTTATTTTACTCTTTTTGATATATTTTTATTGATGTTTGAATACAGTTTTCTCCATTTTCCCACCACCACTTTTTCCCACCCTCACCTCCCACTTTCAACCTATTCCTGTTTGGCTTTGTCCATGGGTCCTCTGTACATGTTAATTTACTACCCTTTCCCTTCTTTCCCATGTTATGTCCCTACCCCACCCCTCTGGTTACTATCAGTTTGTTCTTAATTTCAATGTCTCTGGTTATATTTTGCTTGCTTGTTTGTTTTGTTAATTAGGTTCCACTTATAGGTGAGATCATAAGGTATATGTCTTTAACCTCTTGGCTTACTTCACTTAGCCTAATGCTCTCCAGTTCCATCCATGCTGTCAAGCAAAGGGTAGGAACACCTTTTTTCTTTCTGCTATGTGGTATTCCATTGTGTAAATGTACCAGTTTTTCATCCACTCATTTATTGGTGGGCACCTAGGCTGCTTCCAGCACTTGGTTATGGTAGATTGTGCTGCTGTGAACATTGAGGTGCAAAGGTTCTTTTGAATTAGTGTTTCAGGATTCTTAGGGTATAAACCCAGCAGTGGAATTGCTGCATCAAAAGGCAATTCCTTTCTTAGCTTTTTGATGAAATTCCATACTGTTTTTCACAGTGGTTGTAGCAGTCTGCATTTCCACCAACAGTGTATTAGGGTTTCCATTTCTCCACAATTTTGTCAGCACTTATTATTTGTTGATTTGCTTATGATGGCCATTCTGACTGCTGTGAGGTAGTATCTCATTGTGGTTTTAATTTGGATCTCTCTGATGGCTAGTGATCCTGATCTTCCTTTCATATGTTTATGGGCTCTCTGTAAGTCTTCCTTGGAGGACTGTTCAGTTCCTTTGCCCATTTTCTTTTAAGATTTAATTTATTTATTTTTAGAGAGAAGGGAGGGAGAAAGAGTGGGAGAGAAACATCAATGTGTGGTTGCCTCTCCCATGCTCCTTACTGGGGACCTGGTCCTCAATCCTGGCATGTGCCCTGACTGGGAATCAAACTTATGACCCTTTGATTTGCAGACCTGTGCTCAATCCGCTAAGCCGCACCAGCCAGGGCCCATTTTTTAATTGAATTGTTTTTCTTCCTGGAGTGGTGTCCTGTGAATTCTTTATATATTTTGGAGATGAAACTCTTGTTGGAGATATCATTAGCAAATATATTTTCCCATATAGTTGTTTCCCTTTTCATTTTGCTAATGTTTTCTCTGGCCATACAGAAGCTTTTTATATTCATAAAGTCCCATTTATTTATTCTGTCCTTCATATATCTTGCCTTATGGGACATATCCTTAAAAATATTGCTGTGTGGAATATCAAGGTTTTTCTATCTGTTCTCTTCTAGGACTTTTATGGTATCACAACTTATATTTATTTTTTTCCATCTGGAGTTTATTTTTGTGTATGGTGGAAGTTGGTGGTCGAGTTTCATTTTTTTTTTGCATGTAGCTGTCCAGATGTCTCAACATCATTTGTTAATAAGGATTAAACCACTCTAATCATCTTTCATCATATTAAAGAGCTTCTATTTTCACCACATATCATAAAAAAGATGGTTTTAACTTTTAGTCCTTAGAAGGGCCATTTGAACATATAAGATGAGTTGAATTTCAATGAGCATAGACGTCTTCTGCCAGAACTGGGGAATGACTTGAAGAATGCCAAGGAGATCAAAGAGTAG
This sequence comes from Anoura caudifer, assembly GCA_004027475.1. NCBI lineage: Eukaryota > Metazoa > Chordata > Mammalia > Chiroptera > Phyllostomidae > Anoura > Anoura caudifer. The sequence continues at coordinate 33,239 of PVKU01005302.1, read as the reverse complement.
GGGTTTAGTAAGCTCTTCAAATAACATGTGTGGGAGGGATAGAGTCAGTGGACAGAGGTCAACATGCAGGGAGGCCATTCCGTTATAGATTTGCAGTTAGGGTGTACAAGTCCCTGATTTCTCTTTCAGAGACCACTTGAATATTCCAAATCTTTTCTGTCTTTAGTTTGGTTTGTATCCTGCTTTGTCAGTAATGTCAGTGATGCCAACCACCTACGCCCAGAGGATTGTGTCCCAGTTTGTAGCCTTGAGCTCTGAACAAGGAAGAGATAACTATGACTCTTGGAGGCTCATCTGGCAAGAAGGGATATCTAATCCAACTTCATTCACCTGAACCATTGCAAATAGAAATGAACCAGTTAAGACAGAGGAAGTAAGTCATGTACTTTCTTTGAATATTCCCCTCCAGTTTTTATATAAATATGTGGTAGGTGTTAAATTCGTGACTGATGAGTAAATATCTCTTAATTTCCTTCCTAATACCTAGTACAAAGCTGAGCACACAGTAATAACTGGCCACTATTTTTTTAGCACTCTTTTACCTCTTGGTTGCTTACCTGAGTTATCTCAGTTAATCCTCACAATAAAAGCATGTGACACCAACCTCAGAAGCTACTGTGAGGATTAAGTAAAATAATTCCTGTAAACCACTTACCATAGTGAGTTACTATCTTGAAGCTCATTGTGTAGATGAGGAAGTGGAGGTGCAGAAAGGTTAACAACTTGTTCAAAGTCACACAGTTAGGAAATAACAGAGCTGGGATTCTAGCCTGAGTTTTTGAGGTGCAAATCCTATGCATTCCCCACTGTCCTATGCTACAGGGAGGTGGGTTAGCCAGAATGGACTAAGGAGACTCTTTATTTAAAAAAAATTATTTTAATTGTTGTTCTTGTACAGTTATCTGTCTTTTACTCCCATCCCAGCCCACCGCCCCAACCCTCCCCACCTCCCACCCATATCCATCCCCCTAGTTTATGTCCATGTGTCTTTCACAGGAACCTAATCAACAAAACAAACAAACAAGCATAATATAACCAAAGACACTGAAATTGATAACAGGCTGACAGTCACCAGAGGGGAGAGGGGAGGGAATTTCAGGGGAACATGAGAAGGGTTTAAAGAGACTCTTTAAAGGCAGTCTATACCCAAAGCACATTAAGCTGCTTATTTGGCTGCATTATTTTGCTAATTAATTTGATGCTTGCTTAAAACCAATAAAATGATTTTGGTAATGTTTTAAAGTTTTCAGAGAAAAGATTGTTTAAATTTGGCACAGTGCAGCAAGCAGGGAGAGGAAAACAGATGGATAAAAGAAGGAATCAGAGGCCTTCATTTTATTGCCCTGTGCCTGGTTTTCAAATGAGACATTCCAAAGTCTTCCAGTATGGTGGCTTCATGTGTGTAGTAAGTAGTCCAGTGTTTGGAAAAGACACAAAAACTTTTGTTCACCATGAAAGAAATTTTCATTCCCAGCTAAAGTAATTACCAAGAATGAGTTCTGTTACAGTCATTCCAAAGAAGAATGATTGCTTTTCTTTTCCTAATGCCACATAGTAGAATTCAGGACCAACATGAGATGTCACAAAAGCACCAAGCAGCCTCCTAAGTAGGTTAGCAGTGCTGTTGTTTAAGAGAGTTTCTTTTCAATTATGTCTCTCTGGGGAGTTCCCATGATGCTTCAGCCACCATAAATCATTTTGTGCTTTTGAACAGATTTTCTCTCTTTTTTAAAATTTTTAAACATTTTTTCTTATTTATTTATCTTTAGAGGGGAAGGGAGAGAGAGAGAGAGGGAGAGAAATATCAATGTATGGTTGCTTCTCATGCATCCCTTGCCGGGAACTGGCCTGCAACCCAGGCATGTGCCCGGACTGGGAATTGAACCACGATCCTTTGGTTCACAGGCCCACGCTGAATCCACTGAGCTACACCAGCCAGGGCCAGATTTTCTTTTTAGATGCAAAATGTGGAGCCTAGATAGGAGAAGTGATTTGCTCCATGGCACACAACAATTTAGTGACAGAACAAGTATTTGAACCCAGATATTCTCACTTCTGTGGGGAAACTGAACATAATCCAACCTCACTGAGGAATCTTGAAGAACATAAATAATCACATGTGCTAGATAAAGTGTCAGGGGAAACTATAGGAGGAACTGATAAAGAACTATAAGGAACAAAATATTAAAGTAAGCCTGATGCTTATGAAAAACATTATACTAAAATACGTACTGTCAAGGTTATAGTTACAGTAAACCTTGACAGTAGGTTTTAAATGTCTACCACTTACTAAATTGGAATGATGTATAATACCTGTATCTTTAATTTCATATAAATAGAGATGAATATCCACTACAGTTTTGGAGCTATTTGTTAGCTCTCTGCCTGCATTCAGGGTGTCTGCTCCACTCGGCCGTATAATCAGCTACTTCTGTACTTAGGAATTGGTATGATCCTTTGGGTCTCATCTTTTTTCTTTCCTCCGAAACTTCCAGGCCAGATCATTTCATTGCAGATGCCATTTTCGCTTTTTACCTATTTGCTATAAATGGCCCAAGAGATTTCTCAGGTAACGAGGGAGTCATCCTATTGAAAGAAAACATAACTACATGAACCTTTCTCTCACCATCCCAACATCTAGTGTTCTCTCAGTCCTGTCAGCTGTGAATTAGGAATAATGTTACTGTTTTATTTGAGTGCCTAGCTTGCCCTGCTGAATACTAAGCAGTCCTTCCAGACACAAGAATTTTTGGATATTGGGACAAATGACACATGGGAACCAATTGATGTTGTGGTAGGCTGAAAAATTGCTCTCTGAGACTTCAAGTCTTAATCCCTGGAACTTGTAAATGTTACCTTATTTGAAGAAAGGTCTTTGCAGATGTGATTAAGTTAAGGATCTTGACATGGGGACTTCATCCACCACTGTATGGGTGGGCCATAAATGCAGTCCCATATATCCTTATAAGAGGGAGGCAAAGGTAGATTTTGACAAGCACACAGAAGATAAGCTGATGTGAAGATGAAGCAGAGAGATATTCAAAGATGCTAACTTAAAATTGGAGCAACAAGGCCACAATCCAAGAGATTCCAGCAGCCACTAGAGGTTGAAGAAGACTAAGAACATATTCTTTCATAGAGCCTCCAGAGAAAGTGTAGTCTTGCTGACACCTTAATTTTCAAGCAAATGGAAATGATTTCAGCCTCCAGAACTGTGAGAAAATAAATTTATGTTGTTTTATGACACCAAGTTTGTTACATCAGCCATAGAAAACTAATATAGTTGATTGCTCACATGGTAAATGGGACAAAATTTTCCTTCAGGGGAAAGGCTCAGATTCCTTTTAGAGTTAGGCAGCAGTAAAATGGTGGTAGATGTCTTTAAGTTTTTATTGTAGTGAGGCTCATTGGAGCTGGGTGATATCTTGTGCATGGTGGTGGACTTTTAATGGTTTTGTAATTTCCACTGGTGCACAGGGACAGAGCCCCTAACTTGCTCACATATGGAAAAAAAAGAAAAGGAGAAAGGATGGGCCTTCAAAGCTCTCAGTGGTAAAAAATCAAAATGCACTAGACACTGTATTAAAATGACCCAACTCATGAAGTTATTGTGAGGATTAAATGAGTTAAAACTAGTAAAGTATTTAGCTTAGACAGCAGGGCTCAGTATGCCTATTAGCTGTTATTAATTTTACCATTTTAAAAATCACTACATTTCTCAGTTTCTCAAGCCAGTATTGGAGTATTATCACCCTGATTCTGAGCTTTCTTTTTTTGCTCTATACTCTTTCCACAGGGTGAATTTCATCAATCTTTACAACTTTATTATATTTTTATTTTAAGTATATTTTATTAATTATCTTATTGCAGTTGTCCCACGTTTTCTCCCCTTTATCCCCTTCTGCCCTGTCCCCAACCTCCCTGTAGCATTCCCTTCCCCTTAGTTCATGTCCATGGGTCATATGTATAAGTTCTTTGGCTTCTCTATTTCCTATAGTATTCTCTCTCGCTCTCTCTGTGTCTCTCTTTTTTTGCTGGTGTTTTTTCCTTCTTTTCTTTTTGCTTTTTGTATTGATATTTGAACAGTTTTCTCTGTTTTCCCATCACAACTTTCCCAGGCCCTACCCACGCTCACCTCCTACCCTCAATCCCACCCTACCCTTGGCTCCGTCAATGGATCCTTCATTCATGTTCATTTATATCTTTTTCCCATTTTTCTCATGTTATTTCCCTCTCCTCAACCATCTGGTTACTGTCAGTTTGCTGCGGATTTCAATGTCTCTGGCTGTATTTTGCTTGCCAGTTTGTTTTGTTAATTAGGTTGCACCTATAGGTGAGATCATACGGTATTTGTCTTTCATCACTTGGCTTACTTCACTTAGCATAATACTTTCCAATTCCACCCATGTTGTTGCAAAGGGTAAGAGCTCCTTCTTCCTATCTGCTGCGTAGTATTTCATTGTGTAAATTTACCATAGTTTATTGATCCAGTCATTTACCAATGGGCACCTAGGCTGCTTTCAGCACTAGGCTATTGTAGATTGTGTTGCCCTGAACATTGGGGTGCATAGGTTCTTTTGAATTAGTGTTTCATGATTCTTAAGGTGTAAATCCAGCAGTGAAATTGCTGGGTCAAAAGGAAATTCAATTTTTAGTTTCTTGAGGAAATTCCACACTTGGTTCCACAGTTTGCATTCCCACCAACAATGTGCTAGGGTTCCCTTTTCTCCACAACCCACCAGCACTTATTGTTGGTTGATATGTTTATGATGGCCATTCTGAATGGTGTGAAGTAGTATCTCATTGTGGTTTTAATTTGCAGCTCTATGAAGACTAGTGATGCTGAGCATCCTTTCATAGGTCTCTGGACCCTTGGTATTTCCACCTTGGAGAAGTGTCTGTTCAGGTCCTTTTCCATTTTTTAATTGGATTGTTTGTTGTCCTGGAGTGAAGTTGTGTGAGTTCCTTATATATTTTGGAGATCAAACCCTTGTCTGAGGTATCATTGGCAAATATGTTTTCCCATATAGCTGATTCCATTTTCATTTTGCTAATGCTTCCTTTAGCCATGCAGAACTTTTTATTTTCATGAAATCTCATTTGTTTACTCTTTCCTGTATGTCCCTTGATCTAGGGGACATGTTGGTGAAAATATTGCTGCATGGAATAACTGAGATATTTCTGCCTATCTTCTCCTCTAGGACTTTTATAGTATCATGACTTATATTTAAGTCCTTTATCCATCTTAAGTTTCTTTTTGTGTATGGTGTAATTGGGGGAGAAGTTTCATTTTTTTTTGCATGTGACTGTACAGATCTCCCAACACCATTTGTTGAAGAAGCCATTTTTATTCCATGTTATGCTTCTGCCCCCTTTGTCAAATAAGAATTGACTGTAGAGACTTGGGTTTTTTTCTGGGCAGTCTATTCTGTTCCATCGATTTATGTGTCTGTTCTTGATTACCGTGGTCTTGTAATATAGTTTTATGTCGGGTATGGTGATCTCATCTGCTTTGTTCTTCTTTCTCAAAATTGCTGCAGCTATTTGGGGTCATTTATGGTTCCATATAAATTTTTGAAATGTTTTTTCTATATCTGTCAAATGTATCATTGGTATTTTAATAGGAATTGCATTGAATATATAAATTGATCTGGGTAGTATAGATATTTTGATGATGTTAATTCTTTCAATTCATCAACATGGTATATGCTTCCATTTATTTGTGTCTTCCATAATTTCTTTTTTCAGTATTGTTTAGTTTTCTGAGTACAGGTCTTTTACCTCCTTAGTGAGGTTTATTCTAAAGTACTTTATTTTTTTTGTTGCTATATCAAATGGGATTTTTTCCTGATTTCTGTTTCTGATATTTCATTGTTGGTGTACAAAAATGCCTTTGATTTCTGAATATTGGCTTTGTATCTTTCTGTTTTGCTAAATTCACTTATTAGATCAAGTAGTTTCTTTGGTGGAACCTAAAGAGCTTTCAATGTACACCATCATGTCATCTGCAAACAATGACAGTTTTGCTTCCTCCTTTGTAATTTGGATACCTGTTATTTCTTTTTCTTGTCTGATTGCTGTGGCTATGACTTGTTACTATGGTGAATAGAAGTGGTGAAAGCAGGCATCCTTGTCTTGTTCCTGATCTTAGTGGAACAGCTTTCAATTTTTGCCCATTGAATATGATTTTGGCTGTAGGTCTCTCATATATGACCTTTATTATGTTGAGGAATGCTCCCTCTATTTCCATTTTGCTGAGCCGTTTTATCATAAATGGATGCTGTACCATATCAAATGCTTTTTCTGTATCCATTGATATGATCATCCAATTTTTGTTTTTCATTTTGTTTATTGGATGTATTACATTTATTGATTGGAAAATATTGTACCATCCTTGCATCCCTGGGATGAATCCCACTGGTCATGCTGTATGATGTTTTTAATGTATTGTTGGTGCAGTCTGCCAATATTTTGTTGAGTATATTAGTGTTTATGTTCATCAGTGATATTGGCCTAATGTTTTCTTTCTTTCTTATGCCTTTATCTGGTTTTGGGATTAGGATGATGTTGGCTTCACCAAAAGAGTTTGGGAGTCTTCCATTTTCCTTCTTCTTGAATTTTTTTTGAATAATCTCTGAAGTATAGGGATTAGTTCTTCCTTAAATGCTTTGTAAAATTCTCCTGTGCAACCATTTAGTCCAGGGCTTTGTGTGTCTGAAGCTTTTTGATTACTGCTTCAATTTCATCTACTGTTATTATTCTGTTCAGGTTTTCTTCTTCTTCATCATTCAATTTTGGAATATTATATTTTTCTAGAAATTTGTCAATTTCTCCTAGGTTTTCAAATTTCTTGGCATATAGTTTTTTTGTAGTAATTTCTTACAATCCTTTGTATTTTTGTGGTGTCAGTTTTAATCTCTCCTTTTTCATTTCTGATTGTGTTTATTTGGGTCCCCTCTCTCTTTTTCCTGATGAATCTGCTTAAACACTTGTCAATTTTGTGTATCTTTTCAATGAATCAGCTGTTGGATTTCGTGGTCTTCAGAATTGTGCTTTTAGTCTTGATGTCATTTAATTCTGCTTTGATCTTGGATATTTCCTTCCTTTTACTTGGTGTGGGCTATCTTTGTTGTTGTTCTTCCAGTTCTTGTCCCTGTAGGCATAGGTTGTTCATTTGAATTTTTTTAATTTTTTTTTTTTTTTTTTTTAGGCTTTATCGCTTTGAACTTTCCTCACAGGACTGCCTTCACTGTGTCTCATAAGTTTTGGACTGTTGTCAGTTCTTTTTCATCTGTTTCCAGAAAGTCTTTGATTTCTTTCTTGATCTCATTGTTGACTCATTCATTGTTTAATAGCATGCTATTCAATCTCCATGAGTTTGAGTGTTTTGAAATTTTTTCCTTGTGATTGGTTTCTAGTTCAAGCCCTTGTGGTCTGAGAAGATGCTTTGTCTGATATCCATTTCCTTGAATTTGTGGAGGCTTGTTTTGTGTCCTATCATGTGGTCTATCTTTGAAAATGCTCCATGTGCATTTGAAAACAATGTATATTTTGTTTCTTTCAGATGAAAGTCTCTCTCTATATATATCAGTTCAGTCCATTTGATCTAGGGCATTCTTGAGCACTGCAATATCCTTGTTGATATTTTGTTTGGAGGATCTATCCATTTTTGACAATGGCATGTTATAATCCCCTAGTATAAGTGTGTATCTTTCTTGATTTCTACAAAGTTTTCCTTATGTATTTGGGTGCTCCTATGTTGGATGCATATATGTTTATAATGTTTATGTCTTCTTGATGGAGTACTCTTCCCTTGAGTATTATGAAGTGTCCTTCTGTGTCTCCTTCTGGTATTCCTATTATATGGATATTACTGCTGTTCATGTTGTCCTGCATTTCCCTTAACCCCTCTTCATTCTTTTTCAGTCTTTTTTTTTGTTTTTCTTGCTCTTTTTGGGAGGTGTTTTTCTACTTTGTTGATCAGCTCACTGATTCTATCCTCTGCTTCATCAAGCCTGCTTTTGATTCCTTCTTCTGTGCTCTTTAATTTAGAAATTGTATTCTCCATTTACCTTGGCCCTTGTTGATTGTTGCTATGTCCCTTTTTATGCTGATATAGTTTGCAGTAAGTTCCTCATAGTTTCCCTATAGTTCTCAGTAGTTGACACTGAGTTCATTTAGCTTCCTCATAACCATTGTTTTGATCTCAATATCTGATAGTTTACTTGCCTTTATTTCATTTAGCACTGTTTCTGGTGATTCCTCCTTTTCTTTAGATTGTTTTTCCCCCATTGTCTGTGGGCCTCTTCTCATTGCTTCTGTTTCTTAAATTGATTTGTTTTGACTTTCTGACTTTCTGTTGTGAACTTCCATGGTGGGAGGACTGTGAGGTACAGTGGTGTAGTCTCCTTGATCACCTGAACTTGATGTTCTTAGGATGTCCTTTATGCCTTTTATGCTGATTTTTCAGATTTAATTGTGTTCTGATTGTCATTGGGTTGTCCTTTCATGGGTCCTTCCATGCTGCTGGTTGACTGAGGGTTCTTCACCCAGCACATCTTGTGTGCTGTTGTGTAGGCACTTCCTGAACAAAACCACAGAGTCTAAGAAACAAACCCACACCCACAAATATAGCTCCCCCCACAATCCCACTGTCAATAGCAAACAAACCAGTATTCATAAAGGTGTAAAGAGATTAAGACTATTGTAACAAAAGAGAGTGGATATGAGATGATCTACTGAAACAGAAATGATTTTGAGAGGGTAGAGGGAGGAGCACTAATAAGAGTTGTGAGTTGGAGAAATGGAAGGAGAGAAGGCAAAGTTTACCTCATGAATAAAGAAAGGGAATGAAGAGTATGGAATGTAGTATGAGAAGGGAAGTGTATAATATTAGGTTTAAACAGAAATTAAAATAGTATAAAATAAAATAAAGTGAGAGAGAAAGAAAAAGGAAGGAAAATATTAAATAATTAATAAAAGTATCAGAGCCAAATTGGAGAGAAAGATCCACTGGAGTACTATCAACAACAGACGAGCTAAAATTAACATAGGTGGTATGGGAATAAGAGGGAAGAAAGAAACAAAGAAAAGTCTAAGGGATGCTTAGAGGAACGGGAAGTGATTTTGTAATGATACAGGAGGAGGGAATACTAAGAGTGAGGGACAAAAACTAGACTGAGGGAGAATTAAAATTTGTGATGTAAAGGAAAAGAAAAAAGGAGAATAAAGAAAAGTAAGAAGACAGGATGACATAGAAATAGAAGAAAGACAAAAAAAAGTATAAGAATGAAAAAGGAGGCTAAGATTGCATAATTAAAATTTGAGTCAAAAAAAGAAAGAAAAGTAAGAGAGGTGTCCAGTAAAATTTGTTATTTGAAGTACAGAATTAGTGAAGCCCTAGAGATAACCTTGAAAAAACAATGCAACAACAACTACCCTACTCACAACCAACTAGCAAATTATGTTAAGGTGTAGAGAGAACAGGGGTATTTTAATAGCTGGATGAAAGGATGTGAAATGACCCTCGACAAGAGAATTCGTTTTGAGTGTCTGGACAGGGGAGAAATAGTAAGAGTGTGGAATGTTGTAGCTTGAGAGAAAACCAAATTTGAAATGAGAATATTGCAGGGAAGGAGGAAGGTAAGATGGGCTAAGAGAAGGGACGTTCAAACTATGTTGATTGAAATACACCGTGGTATAAAATCTAGATACTTATTATATACAAATTCATTGGACAAGAAATGAATGTTATAAAGCTATGCAGGAAACAAAATATTGCAAATCATGAAGAAGACCACAGTGGCTTTCATATAGGTAGCCTCTTGTATGTACCACTGTTTTTTTCTTTCTGCATCTGCCTCTGATGATGTCAGATGTTGACTGTCTGACTTTAGGCAGCCTATTTGATACTTCCAGTGATCTACTATCACTGGCTGTCTCCTTCAATTGTTAATATGGTCCCTCTGCACCCAGCAGTCACATTTAAGCACTGTAGGGTGGGACCAAATCCCTCCTGTGTTGGGGTTTGTTGTTCCCCTCAGGTATCTGCTGCTTGGAGGGGAGTGTTCTGCCTGAGCAGGATGGTTGCTGAGTGTGGGGGTTGGCTCAGCACCGGATCCCAGCGACTATTTTCTCAGTTCTTTCCTCAAAGCCCATGTCCCCAGTCTCTCCTTAAATCTCTCTAGTTCACTGTGCCCCACCTTTGCCAGTGCTCTACTGTCTCTGGGTGTCTCCTTCAGTTGTTTATCTGGTCACTAGGACTTAGCAATCAGGCTTAAACACCAAAGCGCCAGGGCAGAGACCCTCCTGGGGTTGGGGCTATTGTTTTCCTGAGGCTACTGCCGCTCAGAGGAGTGGTCTACCTGAGCACAAAGGCTGCTGCTGTCTGGATGATGACTCATCACTGGAATCCCAGGGGCTTCTCTCTTTGCTCTCTCCCTAAAGTTCTGTACCCAGTCCCTCTTCAAGCATCTCTGGTCTACACTGCCCCTACCTTTGCCTGAACCCCTGGTAAGTGGCTACAAATGAAAATTTGTGTGTTGGCTCTGTAAATGGCCCTTGCATATCCAACCCATTGTTTCTGGCAGAGAATAACCCTGCTGCTTTTTCCACTGGTTGTTATCTGTATACGTTTTGGGATCTGATGTCCTGGGCTGGGAATCCTAGCTTAGAGTTTAGACCCCAATCTTCTTTGGGGGATCCAAATGACTGCTTAATCATCCTGCTGGCACTGCCACCTGTGGGCACCCAGCCAGCCCTCTTGAGTCTCCACTGAACTCTTTACCAGACTGGTTGTGCTGAAGCTGGTTCTGTATTTCTGAAGTTATATGCTTCTCTCTGGCTATTGCTCAGTTGTTTTTTTCTGGGTGGTTTCTTCACAACTGAGTTGTAATTCCAGAATGGTCCTGGGAGAGGGTTAGTGTGACTTCCATTCACTCCTCTGTTATCTTCCCTCCTTCTTTTTATAGCTTTACATGATACACAGTTTTACCTCTGCAGTGGACATCTTCCCAAGTTTCAGACTACTATATCCATTTCCTGCTCTGACTCTAAATGATCCTCTAGTAGGCATCTGAAACCCCAGCAATCTCCTAAGCTGAACCCATGTTCTTCCCTGGCAAATACTGGTTTTTTCTTGAGTCTTCCCCACCCGATGGAATCAAACTACCATCCTTCCTATTCTTGAAGCCAGGAACATGGAAGTTATCCTTGACTTCCTCCCACCACTCCAGTCATCAACAAGCTCAGCTCATTCTATCGCCTCTCTATCCCCATCAACTACTTCATTTCAGCCCCTTAAAGTGTACCAGGACTGGAATATTTATCAAAAATTTCCAAGGAGATCTTCACAGCAACTCCAAGTCTCTCTAGATCAGTGATCCTCCATCTTGCCTATATTTAGAATCATCTCTTTTTGCTTTGTTTTTAAGTTACCAGGCCATACCGAGACAAAGTAGGACAATCTGTAGGGGTAAGGCTCAGACACCAGAAAATTTTTAATATCCTCAGATGATTACAAAATGCAGTCAAGGTGGAGAATGACTGTGTTGGACTTTAGGTGAGAAGCTGTAACTTTATGCTATAACAAACAGAAGAGATGGACTTTAGCTCTGTGTTAACACCACTTGGTTTTCCAGCTGCCATCTCTCTGGCTGCTTTTTTGCTCAACAGTAAACACTTTTCCCTCCTTCTTACTTTCTAACTTTGTGAAAGTATTTTACTTCATTTTTATTTTTTAAAACTGCGCTTAAAAATACATATAATTTACCATCATAAGTTCAGTAGTATTAGCTATATCATATTGTGGAATAGATTTTGTAGAATTTTTTCATCTTTTAAAATTGAAACTCTATATCCATTGAACAGCAATTCCTCATTTCTCCCTTCCCATATCCCCTGGAAACTATCACTCTACTTTCTGTCACTATGATTTGAGCACTCTGGGAACCCCATGTAAGTAGAAGTGTATAGTATTTATTTTTTGTGACTGGTTTGTTTCAAGTAGCATAATGTCCTTAAGAGTTCATCCATATTGCAGCATGGGTCCAAATATCCTTCCTTTGTAAGGCTGAATAATATTTCATTATAGGTGTCCTGACTGCCATCCAGGTCCAAAGTAATATAACACTCTATACTCCCTCCAGCAGTATAGGAGAGCTATAGTTGCAGTGGATATATTCCCAGTGTGTTCTCCATTGTAATATAAAATGTTCCATTTAGATTTTGATGAGTAACTATATTCTGGATAGTCTTGATAATCATACATAAGTGAACTGAGACAAATAGCTTCTTTGTCTGCTTTAACACTGGTATTAGTGATTGTGATGAATAGAAATAGCACTGTTTCTCAAACTTGAGACGACAACACATATTTTCAGGATATATTCTTGGGGTCTTCGTATTTTCATGTTTGAAAGTCACCATTTATTTAAATTAATCCTTGTGATTACCTTATGAGATAGATACTATTGTTAACCCCATTTTACAGATGAGGCAGTCAAGACTCAGAAAGAGAAAATGATTCACCTAAAGTCCACAGCTTATGAGTGGTAGAGTCAAAACTCAAAGACAGGTCTAATTGTAAAGAACGTTTCTATTATAAAGTAATCAACTGTCTTGTTCATTTAAAAAAAACAGCTTTGTTTTTATATAGTTCACAAAACATGTAATTCATCCATGTATAGTATATAATTCAATGACAATGTATTCAAAAAGTTCTGAAGCCTTTCACTTATTTATATTTTTATTAATTGTTCAGTTACAGTTGTCCTTATCCCCTCATTACTCTCTTGCCCTACCCTCTCTCATCTTCCATATTCAATCCTCTCCCCATTGCCTTTATCCATGTGTCCTTTATACATGTTCCTTGACTCTTTTTCTTTCTGCCATTGTTCCCCTCCCCACTCTGGTGACTGTCAGTTTCTTCTTTATTTCCATTTCTCTGTTTCTATTTTACTAGCATATTTGCTTTGTTGATTTAATTCCACTTAGAGGTGAGATCATATGGTACTTATCTTTCACTTCCTGGCATATTTCACTTAGCATAATGCTCTCTCATTCCATCCATGCTGTCGCAAATGGTAGAAGTTCCTTTTCTTTTTCTGCTGTGTAGTGTTCCATTGTATAAATGTAATACAGTTTGTTGATCCACTCATTTACTGATGGGCACTTAGGTTGTTTCCATATCTTAGTGATTGTAAATGATGCTGCTATGAACATTGGGGTGCATATGTTCTTTTGAATTGATGCTTCAGGATTCTTAGGGTATAATCCCAGCAGTACAATTGTTGGGTCAAAAGACAGATCCATTTTTAATTTTTTGAGGACATTCCATACTGTTTTTCACAGTGGCTGCACCAGTCTGCATTCCCACCAACAGTATACTAGAGGTCCCATTTTTCCACGTCTTTGCCAGTACTTTTTATTTGCTGATTTTTTTTATGATGGCCATTCTGACTGGTGTGAAGTGGTATTTCACTGTGGTTTTAATTTGCATCTCTCTCATGGCTAGTGATGCTCAGTATCCTTTCATATGTCTCTGGGTCCTCTGTGTATCCTTCTCAGAGAACTGTCTGTGCAGGTCATTTGCTCATTTTTTAATTGGGTTGTTTGTCTTCCTGGAGTGGAGTTGCATGAATTTTTTCTATATTTTGGAGATTAAACCCTTGTCTGAGGTATCATTGGCAAATATGTTTTCCTGTATGTATGTTTCTCTTTAGTTTGTGATATTTTCTTTAACCATGCAGAAGCTTCTTCATTTGGTGTAGTCACATTTGGTTATTCCTCCCTTTATATCCCTTGGTCTAAGGGACATATTGGTGAAACTATTGCCATGGGAATGTGTGAAATTTTCCTGCCTATGTTCTCTCTATGACTCTTATGGTATTGTGACTTACAGTTAAGTCCTTTATCCACCCTGAGTTTATTCATCCTGAGTGTAAATCAGTGGTGGAGTTTCAGTTTTTTGCATGTAGCAGTTCTGGTCTCCTAACACCATTTGTTGAAGAGGCTATTTTTATTCCATTTTATTTTTCTGTCCCCTGTGACAAATATTAATTGACCATAGAGACTAAGGTATATTTCTGGGCTCTGTATTCTGTTCCTTTGATCTATGTGTCTGTTCATATGCCAGTACCAAATTGTTTTGATTGCAGTGCCCTTGTAATATGGTTTGATATCAGGAATTGTGATCCCTCCTACTCTGTTCTCCTTTCTCAAACTGGCTGAGAGTATTCTGGGTTGTTTATGGTTCCATATACATTTTTGAAATGTTTGTTCTATACCTGTGAAATATATCATTGGTACTTTAATAAGAATTGCATTGAATCTATAAATTGCTTTGGGTAGAATGGACATTTTGATGATGTTAACACTTCCAATCCATAAAAAAGGTATATTCTTCTATTTATCTCTTCCTTAATTTCTTTCTTCAATGTTGTATAGTTTTCTGAGTATAGGTCTATTCCTCCTTGGTTAGGTTTATTCTTAGGTATTTTTTTTTCTTGTTGCTGTAGCAAGTGAGATTTTCCCCTAATTTTTGTTTCTGACATTTCATTATTGGTGTACACAATTTCCTTCAATTTCTGAGTATTAGCATTGTATCCACTGCTTTGCCAAATTCACTTATTTAGTCAAGCAGTTTTTTTTGTGGAGTCTATAGGGTTTTCTATGTACACACGTCATTTGCAAACAATAACAGTTTTACTTCTTCCTTTCCAATTTTGATATTTTATTTCTTTTTGTTGTCTTTTTGCTGTTGTTAGAACTGCCTATACTATGTTGAATATCAGTAGTGAAAGTGTACTCTCTTCTCTTGTTCCTGATCTTAGTGGGAAAGCTTTTAGTTTTTTCCCATTGAGTATGATGTTGGCTGTAGGTTTCTCATATATGACCTTTATTATGTTTAGGTATGCTCTCTCTATTCCCACATTAGTGAGGGTTTTTACCATTAATGGGTGCTGTACCTTGTCAAATGCTTTTTCAGCATCTATTGGTATGATCCTGTGATTTTTGTCTTCCTTTTTTAATGTGATGCATTTTATTTATTGATTTGCGAAAATTGTACTATCCTTGCATCCCTGGGATGAACCCCACTTGTTCATGGTGTATGATCTATTTAATATATTGCTGGATGAGGTTTGCCAATATTTTGCTGAGGATTTTGCGTCTATGTTTATCAGTGATATTGACCAGTAGTTTTCTTTCTTTGTTGTGTCTTTATCTTGTTTTGGGATTAGGATGATGCTAGCCTCACAAAAAGATTGGGAGTCTTCCCACTTCTTAGATTTTTTGGATTGTTTGAGAAGGAATGGGATTAGGGGTTCCTTAAATGTTTTGTAAAATTCTTTTATGAAATAATCTGGCCCATGCTTTTCCATGATGGGAGTTCTTTGATTACTCCTTCAATTTCACTGTTATCAATCTGCTCAAACTTTCTACTTCTTGGTTCAGTTTTGGAAGATAACATGTTTCTGGGAATTTGTCCATTTCATCCAGGTTTTTGAATTTCCTATCATATAGTTGTTCATAGATATTTCCTACAATCCTTTGTATTTCTGTTGTATCCATTGTAGTTTCTCCACTTTCATTTCTGATTGTGTTTATTTGGGTCCTCTCTTTTTTTCCTGATGAATCTGCTTAAAGGCTTGTTGATTTTATCTTTTCAAAGTACCAGCTTCTGAATTTGTAGAGCCTTAGGATTGTTTCCCTAATCTCTATGCTGTTTAATTCTGCTCTGACCTTGGTTATTTCTTTCCTTCTAATTGGTGTGGGCTGTCTTTGTTGTTGTTTCTCTAGTTCTTGTAGGTGTAGGGTTGGGTTGTTTATTTGAAATGTTTCTGTGTTTTTTGGATAGGCCTGTATAGCTATGAACTTCCTTCTCAGGACTGCCTTTGCTGTGTCCCATAAATTTTGAGTTGTTTTGAGTTCATTTTCATTTGTTTCCAGAAAGTTTTTGATTTCTTCCTTGATATCATTCTTGACCCATTCATTGTTTAATAGCATGCTATTCAATCTCTATGAGTTTGAGTGTTTTTGAGTTTTTTCCTTGTGGTTGGTTTATAGTGTCAGGTCCTTGTGGTCTGAGAAGATGCTTTCTATGATTTCCATTTCCTTGGATTTGTCAAGGCTTGTTTTGTGTCCTATTGTGTGGTCTATTTTTGAAAATGTTCCATGTGCATTTGAAAAGAATGTGGATTTTGTTTCTTTGGGATTGAAGGTTTGAGATATATATCAGTTAATTCCATTTGTTCTAGTGCATAGTTCAGAGATTTTTTTATCCTTGTTGATTTTTTTTGGAAGATCTATCCATTTTTTACAGTAGAGTGTTAAAATCCCCTATGATAAATGTGTTGCTGTCTATATCTCTCTTGAAGTCTTCAATGATTTTATTATATATTTTGGTCTCTTTTGTTGGGAGCCATCCTGCCTGGTTTCAGGGACTGTAGCCTCATTAATGGACAAAAGGGTCCCATGGCTAGGGGTGGGTGAAAAAGCCTTGGGGCCATGAGCTACTAAGGAGGCAGAACCTATCCCCCTCCTTCACTTCACCCTACTTGGCCTCAAGAGGTGGCTGGTTAGTCAATGATGGGTAAGATCCCTCAAGGGAGGGACAACCTAATTAGGCACAGTTGCAAAAAGGATCATCAGGGATGGACTTAGGGGATTACAGAGAAGGAGCAGAAAGACTCTCACCCTTTAGTTTTTTCATAGCCTGACTCCTCATTCTCTGTAAGTAGTCTCCTAATCTCTTGTCTGCTCTGCTCCCCTCACCTGACTCAGCCTGAAAACAATGTGAGAGGTAGCTCCAGCCTTGTACTGGAACAGAGACGGTTTCTGGGGACAAATCAGGCCTGAGAAAGAATGTACACTGTTTCCTTTGAGGCTTGCTCTGATAGCTGATAGCCCTGTAGGTATGAACTAGACATTTGAGCTCAAAATGTAGGGAGTGAAACTCCATACTTCATGATACATGCCTCAACAGCCTTCTGGTGTCAGCGTATCTCAGTGATCCTGACCAGAGACAATCCTTGTGTCTCTTCTATTATTATGTGTAGATGATGTCAGTTTTTCACGACTGTAGCTTTTTGGACATTGATTGATGAGCTTTATGTGCATACTGTGTATCTCTGTGTAAGCTGAACTCAATACATACCCAGGGAAAAAGGTGCTCAAGGTTCTTCTCCTCTGAGAGATTAACCAGCCTTTTCTCCCCAAGCAGATCTTGTCTTGGAAGTCTCATTTCATCTGTGACAGATGGAAGGACTCCACCAGATGGAGATCCCCACACTCCTTTGTTGGGTGTATATATGTTTACAATGTTTATGTCTTCTTGATGGAATCTTCCTTTAAGTATTATGAAGTGTCCTTCTGTGTCTCTTTTCATGGGCTTTGTTTTGAAGTCTATTTTGATTGATATAAGTATTGCTACCTCGGCTTTTCTTCTTGTATATTTGCTTGGAATATTTTTTCCATCCCTCCACTTTCAGTCTGTGTAGCTCTTTTGTTATAAGGTGAGTCTCTTGTAGGCAGCATATTTGTGGGTTATATTTTTGATCCATTCTGCTACCCTATGTCTTTTGATTGGAATATTTAACCCATTTATAGTTAAGGTTATTACTGATAAGTACTTATTCATCACCATTTTTCCCTTTTGTAGTTGTATTTATCTCTTTGTCACTCTTTTTCTTCATCTTCTTCAAGCAGTCCCTTTATCATGTCTTTCAGTGCAGGTTCGGTGGAGCTGTATTCTTTTAGCCTTATTTTGTCTGGAAAGCTCCTTATTTTGCTTTCCATTTCAAATGATATCCTTGCTGGCTAAAGTAGTTTTAGTTGCAGGCTTTTGCTTTTAATTACTTGGAATATTTCTTGCCATTCTCTCCTGGCTTGTAGTGTTTCTGTCGAGAAGTCAGCTGCTAGCCTTATGGGAGTTCCCTGGTATATTACTCCCTTTTTGACCTCTTGTTGTTTTTAAGAGTCTCTCTTTGTCTTTAAAAATTGGCATTTTAATTATGATGTGTCTTGGAGTGAGTGGCCTCTTTGGGTTCATCTTGATTGGGATCCAATGTACTTCCTGCATTTACATGGCTTTTCCCCTCTCCAAGTTAGGGATTTTTCTGTCCTTATTTTTTCAAACAAATTTTCTATCCCTTGCTCCTTTTCTTCTCCTTATGGTATTTCTATGATTCGAATGCTGTTGCATCCCATGTTTTCCTGAAATTCCCTTAAACTCTCCTCATAGTTTTTTAGTGTTTTATCATGCAGCTGCTGTACCTGGGTGTTTCTTTCTACCTTGTCTTCTGGCTCAGAAATTGGGTCCTTTGCTTTACCCAGCCTGTTTGTAATTCCTTCTATTGTAATTTTTTATTTCAGATACTGTATTCTTCATTTCTTTCTGGTTCTTGTTTACAGTTTCTATTTCCTTTTCATGTTTTTGTAGTTCCCACTCAATTCTTTGTAGTTGTTGCTGAGTTCCTTGAGCATCTTTATAACCTTTTTAAAAAAATTCTATGTCTGATAGATTACTTGCCTCAATTTAATTAGCTCTTTTACTGGGGGTTCTTCCATTCCTTTCATCTGAGGGTTCTTTCTTTGTTTCCCCATTTTAGGTGGATGTTTTTGGTTATTTCAGTGGTCCAAGATGCTCTGCTTTGTCAGCTATCTTTGTGGGTTTGTCGTCTGTGGTAGGGGTTCTGTGTGACTCAGTGGTTCAGTCTCTTTGATCTCTTTGTCTGGATACTGTAGGTTTGACCTTTTTTCTGTTTATGTGGGCTCTCTTGTTGTACTTGGGATTTACCTGTTGGTGGCTTCTGTGTTGATGGGTTCTCCCCTCTAGCAGATTTATTGGTAATCACAACCCCCACCTTGTCTATGTGCTACTGTACAGGTGTCACTTAACAAATCAATATTACCAGGCAACTGAAGCTATGCCAGCAAATGGGACTGCCCTACCACATCAGCAATATCAGCTGCACTTGAGCAATTACTGACAAAGTTGAAGAGAGATTACTGATATTAAAATATGTGACAAAGGGAATATGAGATAATGAAAAGAGGAAAATGTTATTGAGTGGTAAGAGGGAGGAGAATTTATAAGAGTGGGGTGGAACCAAGGTGAAGATAGGGAGAGAATAAAATTTTAAACATAAGTAAAGCACATAAGGGCAATGGGAACAATGGGGTAAGAAAATGGAAAAGTATACTATGAAGTCTGATGTACAATTAAAAAGGTATTGGACCAACTGGAGTAAAATTGCAGAAAAAACACATAAAGTCAATAGCAACAACAGATGAAAAAAAGTTTAGTAAAGCTAGAATGGGAATAAGAATATTGTATTAAAATGAAAATTGAGTATAAAATGTCTACCGTAAAGTAAATTATTTTAAGAAGATGGGGGAAGCAAACTAATGAGTGTAAGGAGTAAAGCCCAGGTTGAGAGAGGGGGAAATGAAACAAATAAAAATTTAAAAAATGAAATAAGATTCCTCACTCCATTGATCATGAGCAAGAGAATACAAAATGGAGTAAGACAGGAGGAGAGTTTTCTATGAGGTTTAAAGAACCAACAAATAGTGAGCAACTATGAATTCCATTGGAGCAATACAGCAATAACCATGGTAACCATTGCCTAACTACCCACTGCTTATATAAGGAGGAAAAGAAACAAGACTCTTATCATAGGCAGAGAAGAATGTGTGCTGGCTTAAGAAGGGCAATTATGTGAGGTTAGAATAAGGAGCAATAGTGAAAGTTAAAGGATAGGAAGTCATCATAGTGTGAGAGCAAATAAGTTTGCCACAATAGTAATAAAGCTCAGGAAGATAGCAAAATGGATTAAGACCGGAGAGGGGTGCTGTGTGGTCTTTGGAATAACAATAATATGATAAAAACATATAACCTGAATAAAAAGAATAAAAATTAAAAGACCAGGAGTAGCCCTGGCTAGTGTAGCTCAGTGGATTGAGTGCAGCCTTGTGAACCAAAGGGTCAGTGGTTCGATTCCCAGTCAGAGCACATGCCTGGGCTATGGGCCAGGGCCCCACTAGGGGGCGTGCGAGAGGCAACCATGCATTGATGTTTCCCTCTCTCCTTCCCTTCTCCTCTCTCTAAAAATAAATAAATAAAAATATTTAAATAAAAGACCAAGAGTAGTGAGTTATCTGGAATATGAGTCGAATGAAAGAAAAGATACAATATAACAGGAAGAAAAACAAACCACAACAAAACAAACAGAAAAAAAAGGAAGAAACAAATAATAATAACCTATATAAATTAAGAAAGAGAAAATACATTTTAAAAATGCAAGTTCTAATGAAGGGCAAGGTGAAATTGGTCTCAGATGTTGGTTTTTGTCTTCTGACTTCTTTCTGGAACTGCCTCTGGTTTTCTCTCAGCTACAGGACTTGTTTTACTGGAATAAAAAAAAGAAAAAGCGTGGAAAAGACAAAAAGAAAAAATGCGCCTCCTACTGGTAGTTGCTAGGCGTGACTAGCTTGTTTTGCACATCCTCCAGTCTCCTACAAGCAGTGGGTGTTGGGCTCTGTTTTTACTTTGAGCTTGTTCTGCTGGGAAGTGGGCTCACTCTGGGCTGCAATAATCACAGGTGCCCAGTTTCCAGCCCACGCCCTCAGAGTGCTGTGCAAACCACACTCTCCACTTTGCGCCTTTGTGTGTGTATATACCACCTGGCTTTACACCTCTCTGATCAATATGTGAGGCAAGACCAGAGTCTTTCTCAGACATGGTTAGTCACAGCCTTCCTCTTCTCCCAGCTTCCAGTGCAGCTAGGGTGTCAACCACACTCTGGCACAGTCCTGGACCGGCTGGACACCACTGCCCTGGCTTCGGTTCACAGCCAGCTGTGTGCGCGCTTGTGCAACCTGTGCATCTTTTGTTTCTGTCCCAGTGACTTTATGTGCTCAAACCTTTTGGGTCTGCATTTTTCTTGCCCTGGAAGGGGAAGGAGCCACTAGGCTGCTATCAAGGACCAGCTCTCTTCTGAAGTCTGATGTTGTCCGCATAGAAGACAGGGCCTAAGGTGCCATGACAGGGACTTTCCCTGTCTGCCAATAACACATCCTTACCACCGGTTTTGAAGCGTCCTCTTCTCACTTTGTGTTCCAAACTTCATAACAATTCAGATTCTGTTGGCTGTTCACTTTGTTCTTCTGGACAGCTGAGTGCCCAGATGGGTGCTGGAACAAGTGCGATCAGCTCCCACCTACTTTGCCACCATCTTCCCTGATTTTTCTGCAGCCTTTATCTTAGTGAATTTTAGAATAGTTTCATGAAAAGAAACCCTATACCATGTGGTCATCACCTTCCAACTCCTTATTCCCTGCCCAGCATTAAGCCACCACTACTGTTTTTTATGTTTATAGATTTGCCTAATGTGGATACTTCATATAAATAGAATCATGTAACATGTAGTCCTTTGTGTCTGGCTTCTTTCACTTAGCATAATGTTTTTAAGGTTCATGCATGTTGTGGCATGTATTAGAATTTCCATTTTTGTGGCCAAATAATATTCTATTGTATGAATATACCACATTTTATTTATCCATTCACCAGGTGATGGACATTTGAATGGTTAACTCCTTTTGGTTATTATAAATAATGGTGCTACAAACATTCATGTACATTTTTGTGTGGGCATAGTTTTCATTTCTTATGGGTAGATATATGAAAGAGTAGAATTCCAGGATCATATGATAACTCTATGTTTAGTTTTCTGGGGAATGGCCAGACTATTTTTCAAACTGCTATAGCATTTTACATTCTCACAAGCAGGGTATGAGGGTTCCACTTTTTTCATAACATCACCAATACATGTTATTTTTATCTAAGTTTTAAATTATTGCTATGTTACTGAATGTGAAGGTATAATATCTCATTTTGGTTTTGGTTTATTTGCATTTCCCTGATGGCAAATGATGTTGCGTGTCTTTTTGTATGCTTATTGACCATTTGTATATCTTCTTTAAAAAAGTGTCTTTAAGATTTTTGGCTACTTTTAAATTGGGTTTTTCTCTCTTAATTGAGAGAGTTCTGTATATATTCTGGATAAATTTCTCTTACAATTATATGATGTACAAAATTTTCCTCACATTCTGTGCATTCATTTCCAGACATTCCCTATTGTCTCTTCACTTTCTTGATGCAGTGTGTTGAATCACAAGGTTTTAATTTTGAGGTCAATTTGTCAATTTTTTGTTTTGTGTCCTTTGTGTCATATGTAAGAAACTGTTGCTTATTCAAGGATCCTGAAGATTTTTGCCAAAGTTTTATTCTAAGAGTATAAAACTCTTAGTTTTAGCTCTTAAATGGTTTGTAATTTATTTAGAGTTTATTTAAGTATAGTATAATGTGAAATAAGGATCCAAATTCATCCTTTTATGTTTGGATATCCAGTTGTCACAACACTATTTGTTGAAAATAACTACTCTTTCCCCTTGAATATTCTTGGCATTCTTCTAAAAAATCTATTGCCAATAGATATATGAGTTTATTTCTCAACACTCAATTCTATGTCATTTCTTTACATATCTATCCTTTTGTCAGCACCATACTATTTTGATTACCAATAAGGGTGGAAATTTCAGACTGGAGAATAGAAATCTGAGGAGATCTACATAGACACTGCAAAGAGGAGAAGGGATGAGAACGTTTCCTGATAATGGCCAAAGAGTGAATTATCTTCAAGGTGCATAAGAGAAACTCTTGAAGGGAAACAACAGACTTTACATCTCCATAGAAACTTAAATATAGTCATATTACCTTGGAAGGATCTGGAAGATATCCAAAACCCTAGGTAATAGTAAAGGATGGGTGAGAACAAAATACAACAAAGATTGGGAGTGGCTATGGGGAAAGGCTTGAAGGAAACATCCTCTTTTTTGCCTTGTGAGCAGATGGTGAGAAATGATGTCAGTCCAGCTTGGGAAAGCCCTTTAGGGAACATTCAGGAAATGTCCACTCTCTCAAACCCCAACCAGCGAATGTTGGTTTCCCCAGCATTCCCACCATCAGAGAGGAGCCAGTCATGGTGCTTTGTAGTGTCTTAGCCCCTCCTCCCTTATCCCCTATTGCCTAGCTGAGCAATCAAAACTGAAAGGTGTGGCTGTTCATTATCTTGACAAGGGGTATGTTATAACCTGATTAGGAGCACTGGAGAAAACCACCAGGATGTTTCATCTTTAGCCAGGATGTTCCTGGCTAAAGTTACCAGGAAAACAGATGAACTTAACAAAGTTATAGAACAAGCAACCCCAAGCACAAAACAATTAACCTTGATCACAAAACAAAGGAAGAAGAAGAAGAACCCGTGTCAACCCAGGTCTAGAGATGGTGGCAAGGTGAGACTATCTCATCCAAACTCCTACTTTTCTTTCCCATTGATTCCCCTTCCCCCAAGACTCCCAAACATTCCTTGTTTGGGATAAAACCATCCATTAGCCTGTACCCCTCCTATGAAACACTCCTTTCCATTCTGTTGCCATCTTCTTACCCCAACACAGTACCCTTCTGTGATCACTCCATTGCCCTTTTAGGTGAAGAAAGTACAGATAGGAATAAAAAGACTGCCTCATGGGAGTTCAAGAAAAAATACTCTCATACTAGTACAATAATTTCAAGGAAGGTGAAGAGAATGAAAAGATCCAAGAAATTTCAGCCATTAACAAAGACTGAATAATAGCCTAAGGCAAAAGCATGAGGCTGAGCCAAGGGGACCTTACAAAATGACATTCCTATAAGATACAACATCATCATGAAATAGAGATGGTGGTGATTCAAATAAAACCAACAAGTTTTGAAAAGCCCCTATTCCAGGAGACGTGTGCATGTTGCACACACACGTTTTCTGATCTAAAGGAAGAAGAGAAGATATAGATAGGCCTATGAGAAAGAAAAGAATTCTGGCCAAGATGAAGGCATAGGTATAAATGCTTCACTTCCCCACACAACCAAAAGAAAGATAACAACCAATTTAAACAACAACAACAATCAGAAATGCCAGAACATCAAACCACATGGAACTCCAACAACCAAGGAGTAAAAGAAACATTCATTTAGACTGGTAGGAAGGGTGGATATGGGCAGCAGGGTGGAGAGGACTCACAGAAAAGCAGCAGACCATGTGAGAGAGGTGGGAGCTGGTGGACTGGGTGCTCCCACATTTGCATGCAGATAAGCAGGGAGGAACAACTGGGGAGTGAGACAGATCACAAGACCCAGGGTTTTAGCACGGGAAACCAAAGACTCAAAACATCTGTCTATAAAATCCTGTGAGGTTGAGAAAGTGGGAGAAACTCCCAGTCTCACAGGAGAGTATGTTGGAGAAGCCACAGGGTCATAAACATATGCAAACCCACCCACCTAGGAATCAGCAAATGAAAGGGCACAATCTGCTTGTGGGAAGCGAAGGATGTGACAGAAAGTTGGATGAGAGGCAAGCAAGTGGAATTGCTCCCTTTCTTCCACAGACAGTGCCACATGCAGCAAAGAGGGTTACCCCCCACCCTGGAGAATACCTAAGGCTCTGCCCTTTGCAATGTAACAGCTGTATCGAGACAAAGAAATATGGCCCAAGTGAAAGACTAGATAAAAATTCCTGAAAAAGAACGAACTGATGAGGTGATAGACAACTTATCAGATACAGAGTTCAAAACACTGTTAATCAGGATGCTCATAGGAATGATTGAGTTCAGTCATGAAATGAAGGCTGTACAAAGTGAAATAAAGGAAAATATACAGGGAACTGACAGTGAAGGGAAGGAAACCAGGACTCAAATCAACAATTTGAAACAAAAGGAAAAAATTAAACATCCAACTGGAACAGAATGAAGGAACAAGAATTTTTTTTTAAATGAGGAGAGGCTTAGGAACCTCTGGGACCACTTTAAATGCTCCAACATTCAAATCATTGGGGAGCCAGAAGGAGAAGAGGAATAAAAAGAAATTGAACACTTATTTGAACAAATAATAAAGGAAAACTTCACCAATATAGCAAAGGAAATAGACATCCAGGAAGTCCAGGAAGCTCAGAGAAGCCAAAAAAAAAAAGGTGGATCCGAGAAGGAACTCTCCAAGGCACATCATAATTAAGTTACCCAAGAGTAAAGATAAGGAGAAAATCTTAAAAGCTGCAAGAGGAAAGGAGACAGTTACTAGCAAAGGGGTGCCCATAAGACTATCAGCTGATTTCTCAAAAGAAACCTTATAGGCAAGAAGAGGCTGGAAAGAAGTATTCAAAGTCATGAAAGGCAAGGACCTACATCCAAGATCACTCTATCCAGCAAATCTATCATCTATAATGGAAGAGCAGATAAAATGCTTCCCAGATAAGATCAAGTTAGAGGAGTTCATCATCACCAAGTCCTTATTATATGAAATGCTAAAGAGACTTAATCTAAGAAAAATTAGTTCAAAACTATGAACAGTAAAATGACATCAAACTCACAATTATTAACAGAACCTAGAAAACAAAAACAAAAACTAAGCAAACCACTAGAACAGGAATAGAATTATTGAAATGTAGATCATGTGGAGGGTTATCAGGGGAGAAGGAGGGGGAGAATGGGGAAAAGGTACAGGGAATAAGAAGGATAATTGGTAAGCATAAAATAGACAGGGGAAGGTTAACAATAGTATAGGAAATTGAGAAGGCAAAGAACTTATGTGTACAACCCATGGACATGAACTAAGCAGGGACAGAAGGAATGATAGTAGGAGAAGGGGTGCAGGATGGAGGGGAATACTGGGGGGGAATAGCATAACTGTAATAGCATAATCAATAAAATATATTTAAAAATGGAAAGGAAACTGACCATATAATAGAACATATTAGCCAACAATATATTAAACCAGGGTTCAATCTCCAAATTGTATAAAGAACTTATATGCTCAATACCAGAAAGGCAAACAATCCAATTAAAAATAGGCAAAACACTTGAATAAACACTTCTCCAAGGAGGATATACAGATGGCCCACAGACATATGAAAAATGCTCAATATCACTAGCTATTAGAGATAAGCAAATTAAAACCACAATGAAATATCACCTCATAAATGGCTATCATTAATAAATCAGCAAAAAACAAGTGCTGGTGAGGATGTGGAGAGAAGAGAACCCTAGTGCACTGTTGGTAGGAATGCAGACTAGTGCAACCACTGTAGAAAACAGTATGGAACGTCCTCAGAAAATTAAGTGGAACTACCTTTTGGCCCAGCTATTCCACTGCTTGGATTATACCCTATGAATCCTGAAACACCACTCTAAAGAACCTATGTACCTCTATGTTCATAGCAGCATTATTTACAATAAACAAGATTTGGAAACAGCCTAAGTACCCATCAGTAAATGAGTGGATCAACAAACTGTGGTACATTTACACA
Organism: Anoura caudifer; assembly: GCA_004027475.1. Classification (NCBI taxonomy): domain Eukaryota; kingdom Metazoa; phylum Chordata; class Mammalia; order Chiroptera; family Phyllostomidae; genus Anoura; species Anoura caudifer. Next base: position 6,843 of record PVKU01005302.1, on the reverse strand, counting down.
ATGGAATACTGAGCAGCAGAAAGAAAGATGGAGCTCCTACTCTTCACAATAGCATGTATGGAGCTGGAGAGTGTTATGCTAAGTGAAGTAAGCTAGTTGGTGAAAGACAAATACCATATAATCTCACTTATAAGTGGAATCTAATGAACAATATAAACTAATGAACAAAATAGAACCAGAGGCATAAAAACATGGAACAGAGTGACAGCTGTAAGAGGGTAATGGGGAAGTGGGATTTGTTGAAAGGTGAAGGGATTAGTCAAAGAATATATATGTATTACCCATGTACATGGACAACAGTGTGGCGATTGACTGTTGGAATTGAGGTAGACTGGATATATGTGGACAAAAGGAGAAAAATTGGATAATTGTAATAGCATACACAATAAAATATTTAAATTAAAAAAATGAACTTGTTCCATTGCCTTCTGGCTTGCATAACTTCCAATGAGAAGTTTATCATTCTTGTGTATGTGTGTTTGTGCCTTGTTCCTTCTGTTTCTGTAATTCCAGTTACATGTGTGTTAAATCAGTTGATATTTTTTTACTGGTTTCCAGAAACCCTGTCTTTATTTAGAGAATGTTAGTATTTGTCTTGTTAGATAGGAGAAACTTGAGTATATTCAGGGATTGTGGAGCCCTAGTACTCAGGTGTGGTCCTTCTTACTGATTGTTTCTTTCCTAATGTAATATTAACCACTCAGTAATCATTACAGGACTTTCATTATAATTACTTTATTGATTGATTGATCTTTGTTCAAATACAGTTGTCTCCATTTTCACTCTACCATGCCCACTGCCCCACCCATCCCCACCTCCCACCCTTGAACCTACCTCCTTTGGCTTTGTCCATGTGTCCTTTATGGACACATGGCCCTTTTTCTATTTTCCCCCATTATTCCTCTCCCCACTCCTAGTTTCTCACATACTAGGGATCAATAAATGTTTGTTCAATAAATTTATGAATATGTAAAACAGCACAGTGTTAGTCACAGAGCAGATGCTCAAAAATTGGAGCTATTACCACCACCATTGTGATTATTACTATTGTTATTATCTGTCTCCCCCTACTGGAATTGAAAGCCCCATGAACATGGGGATTCTCTATATTTTATTTATTGCCGTATCTCTAGCATATAAAACAATGCCTAGCATATGGTATGTACTTGTAAATATGTACTAGATAAGTGAATGAATTCCAGTGGTAGTATGTTCTTGGGTGAGGATTTTGAGTATTTCCAGACTCTCTGGAATTCCCTGGTCCCTGGCTATTCCAGTCCTGGTTTTGTAGCTTTCCTGTGATCTTATGAGCTTCCCTATAGTCTTCTAATGTATTCTCATTTTCACTTAAATTACCTTGAATCCTCTTCTGTTGCTTACAATCAATGACCTCCAGCGAAAACACCAACCTATAAAGAATATCTTTCTCAAAGCTGGAGCACTATGTTGTCAACATCAGTGAATGACCAAGGACACATGATCTGAGATGTGATCTCTGTGAGTTGTTGAAGTTCATATCTCTATGATTACTGATTCAATTGTGTCACTATTTGCTTAAATATTGGCATTTCTAGGACACTTGAGGGGTTTATGGGGATACTATCCAGTAGGGTATTTAATGTCAAGACAATCCTTTAAAAAAGGAGCCAGATGTTTGCTTTATCTGTGTTACTTATTTGGCAAGGACTCTTAGTCTCCTGACATACTTTCTCATGTACTTGGCTGTCTGTCTCTAGAGTAATTACACATTTATTAAGGGTAGTTGTTATCTTGTTTTGAGAACAGAGATCCATTAATTGTATTTTAGGTGTGTAGTAGACTACAAAATTTAGCATAAGAAGACCTCAGTGTAAATATATTCCCCCAACATATTCGCTGAAGCAGTAAGTCCATTCTTCAGGTAACTTTTGAGATACAACAACTATATGAAAGAATGCTTAGAACATTTGCCAAAGTCTCAGGCCCTTTCTGTGACTGCCTCACATTTTTTCATGACACCATTCCTGAAGGAGTTGTGAAGTACTTCATTTCCCTGATTAATGTTAATTTAATAAGCACCATCCATTTATTTTCTGTGTTTTCTTAAATTGTTCCAAGGGGCCAAGTACAGGCTCTCATATGATCTGTAACTAGATGATCAGGTTGCTTCATAAAAAGCTCCTTATTGGGAAAGTAATTGCTAAAAATTTACAAAAAAAATTTCTTTTCATCTAGACTTACACCTCAGTGAGACTGTAAGTTCCTCTTCATTATTATTTAGCTTGATATTAAGCCATTTAATAGCTCCCTTTCCTTTGCTTTCTGGGCTGTTAGCATTTTCTTCAAAAGATTAGTAATCAATTGTATGAAGAAGGTATTTATAAATATGTAAGAATAAATATGCATTTTCTGGGTTAAATGGGTGACATTATGTTTCCGTATTTCATCCTTTTGTGCTTCCAGAAACATAATTTCTTGAAATGAAACAAGACAGTGCAAACTCAGTGAGCAAATAAGATCTTTCTTTGGTGGTTTTCTAGTACTAGTGTAGGAGAAAAAAAAACAGATTTTCAGATAGATAAATTTGTGAGAGACCCTGTTGTAATACCTTGATTAGAAGGCTTGAGGCCAACCAAGTATGTAACTGAACAAAGTTCACTATAGCCTTACTGCATCAGTGGAAGCACATAATCTTATCTGAGTAAGTTTACAACTGCAAGGCTATGGTTTCTCTAAGTCCTAATAGTAACAGATACTACTGGACTACATCTTAGAGTTTATTATTTAAATATTAATATGGTCATGTTTTTGCCTCTGTCATAACATTTCTCTGGTTAGGTGTTGGAGTCAGTGGAGCCAAAGGTGTGTACCAACGTGGGGAGGAAAGTCTAAGTTCTTTACAGAGAGTTGTAGACAAAGTCCAAGCCCCAGTTTGAAGGTCCAGAAGCAGGCAAGAGTCACAAGGATATTAGATCAAGAGCGTATCAGAAATAAATGGGTCAAGTGGGTCTTAGGAAATTGGTGAAACATGAGTAGGTGCTTGCTGATTGCCTCTAGGTGCATCCTGGTGGATGCATTAGTTTAGAGGGCTATGTCAAGTCATTATTTAGCCATGTGATCTTGGCTGACTATCCGGTATCATTCAGGAGCTTCATCTGGGAAGTAAGGGAGTTGAAGTGATAACCCTGTTTGTTTTATTAATTACAAGAAGGAAATCTTGGGTGCTCTATTAGAACAAAATTTCTTACCATTTAGTGTAGTCCACTCATGAAGCTGACAGCCTTGGTAAGCAGAGGAAGCTCCAGATCTATTGTCAGGATGAGGAGGCCTAGATTTTGTACTTTCACCTTTCATAAGTAATAGCTCATCTAGAAAGGCTGAGAGTGTGCCCCTTAGGTAGAACTTTCCAGTGGTGTGAGCCCTTTGGTTCTTGGTTGGCTTCTCCCAGTCAAGTGGAACTTTTGCAGGAATCAGATGTTCTCTATTTTGCCAAGAAGGAAGTAATATAAATACTCCAGATTTTCACTGGTGATATAATTTTGTTGTTGTTTTTGTCTTCTCTTTGGAAAATGCCCATGATTGAAACATTTGGCTACCTGAAGCTTTTGCATATATAAAAAGCACCAATCTGTTATAATCCAAGACATCCATACTACATCTAATTTGTAATATAAGCCAGTGTTGTAGCTGTATGTAGCAGAGGAAACTGACAAAACCACAACTTCCTCTTTTGGAATAACATGTTTAATAGGACATTTGTGGTTTGTCTGAGCTTTTATGTTCATCGATGAAAGGTATTTTTTGGCCGCTATAGAGATACTGCTTATTTGATTAGAAAACTTGCCTTGAAGAAAATAAGTAGCTTCTTAGGGTGGTTTGGTACACATTCTGGAGGAAGTCCAACCTTGGGACTATTTCAAAAGGTGCAAGGAAAATTCCTTGGCCAGGAAAGTTTAAGTCTAAGTGAAGAATATATGGCTCTCTCCCTCTCTGTCTCTACCATCAACATTGTACAGAGGGGCCCCATGAGGTCACTTAGCTGGTATACTCTTCATTTCCCCACTTTGTCATAATGACCTTTTGGCCTCCATGTTGCACTCTTTTCATGCATGTGGTTACTGAAACTGCACAAGAAGCAGGATAAAGTCTGCTATCGAATAATATTCAGGAGAAAAACTAAAGCTCAGGGAGGAAGTGACCTACCCCCCTGCATCATTAGGGATGAAACTGGGACTGACGCACAGAGTTTAGACTCTTGCTTTTTGCCCTGCCCCATCTTTCTTTTAATATTGTCCTGCTGCACCAGCCCTTTAAACTCTTGGCTTATGGGAGGCTGTAAGGACATTCCAAGGAATAGGTTTTTGAGGACTTTATAAAGTATACAAGTTCCACACAGGTGCCAAGGATGAGTGTGCATGTGGGGATGACAGAATAAACCTTCCTATGAATTAATGGCCATTGGCAAGTTCCAGCTTCTGGCTGCCTCCCTAGCATCATAGGATATTGCTTCTATATAAATGTTTCCTAGTTTTTACAGAGATGACTGTACAGAGGGATAGCCATGGATACTCCTTAAAGTCAGAAATTGTGTGCTCCTTTGTTCCTGTGTCCCAAGTGCCAGTTCTGTGCCCTGCTGCTGCTGTGGGCAAGAGGGCTCTATTAGGCAATCAGGCAATGGTGGGTAGGAGGGCATACTTTGTGCCAGGCCCTTTGCTACCTAGAGACTAAGGATACAACTAAACAAGACTGAAATGGTGTCACCCCTCATGAAGTGGACAGTCTTGTTGGAGAAATGCACTTTAAATAAATGAACATGAATCCAAGCTATGATAAGTGCTTGGAATGAAATGAATTTGCGTGACTGTAGAGAGTTGGGGAGAAGGCAGCTACTCAAAACTTCGTGCTCGTACCTCTCAGAAGAGATGACAAAGAAGGTGAGACATAAAGGATGAGAAGGAAGCAGTCATTCAAAGAGTTGGGTAAAAGCACTTTGGCAAGGGAACAGCATGGGTTGTACCACACTCTCATGCCCTGAAATATTCCTGCTGTAGAGAGTTGTATTAAGAGGGTGTGAATAGACTTCCGGCCAAGATGGAGGCATAGGCAGACACACTGTGCCTCCTATCACAACCAAAATTAAGGACAACAAAGATTTAGAAACAAGAAAAAACCAGAACTCAGAAAATCGAACTGTTTGGAAGTCCAACAACGATTCATCCAGACCAGTAAGAGGGGTGGAGTTATGGCAGGAAAAAGTGGAGGTGCAGACCGGGCACACAGGCAGCAGCGGTTGGCAGCCCCCAGGTGCACAGGCGGCGACTAGCAGAACCCAGGCACAGGGTGGCAACTGTGCAGAACCAGTGAGGCCACACAAGGCAGCTGGCTGACCAGGTGGTCCCACATTCACGAGCAGATAATCCAGGCAAAGGGGAAGCGGTGGAAGGGAGTGGAATCCAAGAGTGAGTGGAGCAAGTGCCATTGTCTCCTCTCAGACCCCGCCCCCACATACAGCATCACTACCCAGCGACTGGGCTGTCCCGTCCTGGGGAACACTTAAGGCTCCACCCCTCACAACCTAACAGCCGCGACTAGACAAAAACAAAACAAAACAAAACAAAACAAAAAAAAACCCAGAAATGAAAATGGCTCAAACTGGAGAACAAATCAAAGCCCTAGAGCCAATTTATCTAAGTGACGAAGAGATTGCCAACTTATAAGATGCACAATTCAAAACCCTGGTGATCAGGATGCTCACAGAATTGGTTGATTTTGCTCACAAATTAGATGAAAAAGTGAAGACTACAATAAGTGAAATGAAGAAAAATGCATGGGGAACCAACAGAGATGGGAGGAAAACTGGGACTCAAATCAATGGAGTGGACCAGAAGGAAGAAAGAAACAACCAAACAGAAAACAAGGAAGAAAGAAACAAGAATTCAAAACAATGAGGAGAGGCTTAGGAACCTCCAGGACATCTTTAAACGTCCCAACATCTGAATTATACGGGTACCAGAAGGGGAAGAAGAAGAGCAACCAGTGGAAAACTTATTTGAACAAATAATAAAGGAGAATTTCCCCAATCTGGCAAAGGAAATAGTCTTCCAGGAAGTCCAGGAAGCTCAGAGAGTCCCAAAGAAATTGGACCCAAGGAGGAACACACCAAGGTGCATCATAATTACATTACCCAAGATTAAAATGAAAGAGAGCATTCTAGAAGCAGCAATGGATAAGGGGACAGTCACCTACAAAAGAGTTCCCATCAGACTGTCAGCTGACTTCTCAAAAGAGACCTTACAGGCAAGAAGGGGCTGGAAAGAGGTATTCCAAGTCATGAAAATCAAAGACCGACATCCAAGATTGCTCTATCCAGCAAAGCTGTCATTTAGAATGGAAGGGAAGACAAAGTGCTTCTCAGATAAGGTCAAGTTAAAGGAGTTCATCATCACCAAGCCCTTATTATATGAAATGTTAAAGGGACTTATCTAAGAAAAAGAAGATAAAAAATATGAACAGTAAAAAGACAGCAAACTCACAGGTATTAACAGCCAGACCTAAAACAAAAGCCAACTAAGCAAACCACTACAACAGGAGCAGAAGCACAGAAATGGAGATCACATGGAGGGTTAGCAGTAGGGGAGAGGGAAGAGGAGAGAGGGGGACAAGGTACATAGAACAAGTAGCACAGATGGTGGGTAGAAAATAGACAGGGGGAGGGCAAAAATAGTGTGGAAAATGTAGAAGCTAAAGAACTTATGGCACATGGGCATGAACTAAAGGGGGGAATGTGGGTTGAAGGGGGTGTGCAGGGTGGAAGGGAATGAAGGGGGGGAATGGGACAACTGTAATAGCATAATCAATAAAATA
>PVKU01005301.1:47125-126223 GCA_004027475.1 Anoura caudifer | reverse complement strand
TCAAAATAGTCTGGAGAGAATGTAATAATAGGTAAAAATAAGTGGAATTTGGAAAGTTCTGAAATTAATTTTAAAAAACCACCTGTGAGAGCTGGCCAGCACTTAGCTGGCTTACACAGATGTGGCTCCACTGGGCACACTCTGGCGGACGTCCAGTTTCAGTGGTCAGGCCTGTGTTTTGACTGATCAGAGTTCTGGCCTCCTACTGTTAAATGTTATGACTACTCTTCTCTTGGGAACTATAAATAAAAAATGTTAGCTATTGTAAAAGTATGGGTTGTCCCTGGAATTAATATACTCACTTTTTTTAAGAGCTCTAAAAGCATAGGGTAGATGCAATAAATATATTGTTGTAGCAGAGCAAATGGAAATAACAAGTATTTTCTGGTCTTCAAATTCAGCATGATTGGAGAGTTCCATCAGGCTTCTAAAAAGGATCGTGCAATTTCAAGTTACATATATAGTTTGGAACAAAGATGAAAGTTCAGTCACATTTCTGGTTGTATTTTCCATACTTCACACTGAGTGAGAAGTATTTGTTTACAAGTGTCTTCTACTGGCACCCTGTTGGGAGGTGCTAAAATATACGACATACTGATATTTAGGAAGGGAAAAGGAGGGCTCCCCATACTCCTTGGGAATAAGAAGACTTAGCAGAAATAAAATAGGGATAGACAAGGTAAAATCCTCTCCACAGAAGTGGATATAAAAAAGAACTATTGAGTAATAGAGAGTGAGAAAGTGAGTTTTTAATTATAGATACAATTCAAGGGGTGGCTACACGAACACTAATTTGAGGTAATAAGGAGAACCTGTTGTGTTAAGAGCTGAACTATATAAATGCTCAGCTGTCATTCAAAACTGAGATTACTTCATTTTCTGATTGGTTAAATGAGTGGCTCTCACGTGGGGGAATTTTGCCCATTCAAGGGGCATTCAGCAATGCCAGAATGCATGTTTGCGCCACTAGGGTGGTCCTAGTGGGCATGCTGTTAAACCCCCTACAGGACACAGGATAGACAGTCTTCCACAATGGAGAAATATGCAGCTCAAAATGTCACGGAGACCACACTGGGAAATATTGGGCTAAATTAACAGAAAACTGAGTTTAATAAAGTATAGTCTCTTCCGTGTTAATGGGATATTTAAGCCTCAGAAATATCTGTATTGATTTTTTTAAATGCCCTCTAAACTTACTCTTTTTGTAACATAGTGTTCTATGTTTTTCACATTTTCTAAGACAAATAATTTGTATTTAATATCTGGGGTTCACTTTGTATTATTTTTTCTCCTTTATACTTACTTGGCTTGGCATATATTCCTTTTATTTCCTGGCTGTGCTATTTTCTCACTTTAAGTTCTATTTCTACCATTGAATTAATAGTTTTCCTGTACTACTTCCTATACTGACAGTGATGTCTTGCCTTCCCAAAAATTGCTGGCCAAATTCTAATTGAGTAGTTACACTTCACCTTTCAGAATTTACCTTGTAGTTTCTATTGTGAAATGTTGGGCAATTTTCTTTCATGCTTGAAATATATAATCTTTAGGTATTGTAACATTTCAAGTGACAAAAGAAAAGCGACGACAAATGCTCATCCATATATCTACACATAATGTTACTTAAAAAAAATTCTGAAGCTTTAAGGGTTCTTGAAAAAGGAGGAGAGTTGGTGGCAAAGATTCACCAATCTGTACATCCCTCTCTGTCTCCCTGGTTAATGATATTTTGTGTTACTTAAATTGCAATAGCAAACATTGATTTAATTTAACAAACCAATATAGAGCTTTATATGTGACAGACATTGTTTAGGCCCATTAAAAATTAACTTATTGAATCCTTCTAAAACAGAAAATATAGGTATTATTGTTCTCGTTTTATAGATAAGAGAATGGAGGCAGAGAAAAATTAAGTAACTTGTAAAAGCCATTTAGGTAAGAAGTTGCAGAGCTTGATTCAAACCCAAATAGTCTGATTTTATAATCTACACTTTTAAACACTAAACTATGCTATCTCTCCAAATTTTGTATTAATATCATGATATACTTACACATACACATATATACAAGTTACTGTACATAAAATAGTTAGAAAAAAGTTGTAAAAACTTAATATTATAATTATTAGCTTACTTGATATGCACAATAACTTTAGGAGATAGGTATATATTTTTTGTGTGTTTGGAGTAGATACAACAGCCTCAAATCAGTTAAAGAACTTGCTCCGAATTATATAATTAATCAGTGGAAGAAATATAATGTGAACCTAGAAAATTTGGCAGTAGTTCACAATCTAAAACATTAGCTTTCTACTAAAAACTTTGTAAATGACTTTCACACACTGAGTAATTTTTTAGTATAAACTTTAACTGGGAATTGGTCTTAGCCTTTGCAAATTGTCTATCTTGCTCTTCCACTTCAAATATTAAGTAGGAGAGGCTGTGCAGGTAGGTTTCTTAATCTTATAGCATATATACCCTTCTTACGTTAGCTGAAGGTGTGTTTCTTTTCTGGACATTATTCCATGCCCCTCTGAATTCCAGGTAAAATGCCAGCTGTGCAAATATGTCTTTATAAATACGTAAAATCATTTTGCTACCTTAGCCATGATGTCTGTTTGATTAGGTTCTCAGTGTTATCCCACAAGGTGCTGCTTGTGCAAATAATGAAAGTCTTATTTCTAATAATTTTATATTTAAATTATGCTTTTAACTTGCACTGTTCATAATATTGACTTGGACAAATAAATATGTCTACAAGAAATGTAAATATTAAGTCAATTATGGTCAATACTGATAGCATGAATTATAGCGCTGCTAAGATGTTTATGAAGAATATCTAATGACATGGGAACATATATGTTATGTAATACATAATAGATAAAATATAACATCTATTCTTTAAAAATAAACTGCAAGTAATTGTTTAAATATATTTCCTAAGAATGTTACTGGAAAATTGAATAATTTTCATTCAAAATCTTAATGCCTAATTTTCAGAGCTAAAACATTATTCTCTTTAGTTGATTAAATCTTGAAAATAATTCTGACACCTAAAATTTGTAAAAGATATTTACTTTATTTAGGGATGGAATCTATTCTGTTTTCCAAATATATTATTTTTTAAACAGAAATGAGTAGACCATATTTTAATTCACTGAGAAATTGATGTATGTGCAAACCCGCTACTGAAAAGTTGGAAATAAAAATAATAGCTAGATCTGGTCTCTGCTCTCCAGCACCTTACAGGCAGGTGTAAAATGGCTGGAACACTCAGGAGACTGTGGGAGTTCTCTGGAAGAGGTACAAGTAAAGGACGACAGGCACTTAGAGAAGTACAGTTCTAGACCCTGGGAGTCTGAGGAGCCTTCCATGAAGTGCAGCGTTCGGAAGGAGCTTTGATGGCGTAACAAGGGCCTCGTAGACAGATAAGGGGATTTTTAAAAGTGACAAAGAACCTAATGGTTCTAGTTTTAAAACTTTTATATATTAAACTCCAAATGGCCATTTTTCAATGTCAACTCCACCCAACTGTTTTTAACATCCTGTTACCTCCTCCTTTTGCTTTACAGATGCTGTTTTGAAACATTATTGTATTTTGTTCCATTTATTTTCCATGCAAGGCTAAGTGAGAGTATATGAGCATAGTCTTTATAGCCACCGACTGTTCATTCTTCCAATCTCATTATTTTCTTAATCTTGAATTTCTATTTGCTATTGAGGCACCCAAAAAGGGAAGGGGCACCTAAGTAATAATATTTTATTAGTAGTAATTTCTATTGATCTTCTTTGCTGTAAATCAGTAATCGTGTAAGTGGAGACTTCATTTTGTTATACCTCCAAATATGGTTACAGTATCAAAATAACATCTTTGTTTAAACGTACATGTTATAATGAAGAAAAGAACAATAACAGCAAAATGTGCATTGAGTGAGTGAACAAAAGAACTAAAATACATACATTTTGTATTTGGGCTTAAGTTGTATTTTTTAAAATGATTCCCTAAAAACTCCTTCCCTTAGAAAGCCTACTTACAGTAAGTATTTCCACTTAATTTGCTCCTATGCAGACATCATGGTTATTGTGGAGGTAAGGGTTCTTAATTCTTCTTATAAGTCATGTCTAAAAAGAAGTTCCCCTTGAAGAGGGAACCAGAGAGCAGAATGAACAGCTTAGGTTACTGATAACTGCTGTCACCTGGATCTCAGAGTAGCATACCCTAAATCTCCAGAGGCTCAGTTGACATTTTCATGCCATTTCTATTTCACTTAGACCAAATTTGTAAGTATTTCAAGAGCAAATGCAGCCTAGTCATATTCCTATTTCTCTGAAAAAAATACTGCAGACTTGAAACAGTTATTCATATATCCTATCTCTCTCAAAAAAGTACCCTTAAAGATAGTTCACCATTTAAATCACTGGACAGCTTTAGCAATTTCACTGAAGTTGTATTCCTTTAAACTTCTCTGCTGGATGTTCATTCTGTTCATATACTTAGTGCATTGTCACTTTGACTGCTCTTGGCTAATGCTCTCTAGCTTCAAAAATACGGCTTGAAAGCAATTGGCTTCTGACTCTTACCATTATAGCACAATCGGCAAGTCTCAATGCCCTAATGTGCCATAATATAGAAAATATTTGCATATTTAGTCTTACATGGTAGGCAACAAGGGTACCCACCATTGTTAGAAAGCTGGTGAAAGGAGTGCCTATTCTGAAATGTTTCTGATATCAAGCTGCAAGTCTTGATTTACCAATATATGATTGAATTACTGTTTTAAGAAATAGGAGAGGTTCAGTCTAAATTATGGAACTACTCTACATATTTACTTAGTGTACATTTTTAAAGTATAATTGTTCCATTTGGTATAATTTAGCTATGTTTTTACTTACCTTTATCTCACATATTTTATTTTGTTACCTCTAGAAATCCATTTGCTATCCTTATGCAATGCTACATTGGTCGCTATATTATGTTAGAACACTTGTTTCTGAACATACAAAGGAGGGGACAGAAAATAGGAAATTGTATAAAATACATGTGATTTTCAAAATGATGATCTTTGTAAATTCCGATGTGATTAAAATATGTAGAGTTTGCTGTAAGTACTCTGGCTGCTCTAGATATCTCCCATGGTAAAGTCCACTAACTTCAGAAAATGAAAATAAAAATATTTTTCTATATGGAGGAAAGCTTTAAATTCTTCTGTTTCTAGGATGAAGACAATTCCACCATTTATAAAATCACTACAGCCTTTTCCATTTCCAACATCTGTAGAAACAAGACAGTCAAACCAAAGGAAACTGATTTCACAGTTACTGGTTTGTTTTTATTTTTTTTTTTCAGATTTGATTTAGCTTGTGGTTTTCGTACCTATAATTTCAAGAACTACAAGATTTAAAAATTGCAGGCAGACACAAGAAATGTAATACTGAACATCAGTAAATGACAGTTTTGTGTTCATACATTTTTGCCATATCAGTGGCTACCTGTATGTTGCAGAATTTATAATATAGTAATAAGTCAATCATAGCTCTTGGACATAGAAATAAAAATATCAGCCAGAGGAAAATTTCTGATACTTTCAATAAAAATTAATATAATGAGAAAAATCTAATGTCTATGTCACTGATGATTGTTGGGTTAAATAGCCATATTAAATGGTTTTTGAAAGTGAATTTACTAAATTTAAAAATTTGGGGGATGGGTGAAAAAAGTGAAAGGAATTAAAAAGTACAACTTGTCAGTTATAAAAACATTCACAGGATACAAAGAACAGTATTGGGAATACAGTAAATAAAACTGTAATAAATTGTAATAAAATTGTAATTATAATGTCTGGTGTCTTAAGGGTACTAGTCTTAGGGTGATCACTTCATAAGTTACACAAACATCTAATCACCATCACTATATTTTATTCCTGAAAGAAATATAATATTATATGTCAATTTTAATTGGAAGATAAATTAATTTTAAAATTAAGAAAAACACATTTGATTCTTAGTTTATACCACCCTGAGCATACCTGATCTCATCTGAATCTTTTAGTATATAATGAAATTGTCATTTTATTTAAATAGCTAAAATAAAGAATGAGAGGACCTATCAAATATCTCAAAGCTATTACACATAGTTACTTCCCTTCCTCCTATCATGTTTCTTTAATAGCCTTCCCCCTATGATCTGAAATTCAGATCATAGAACAATAAGGAAATTCAGTATGGAAACCAGAGGACTTGCAGAAACCCCAAGGTAATGTTGAGAAGTGAATCACTGCACATTGATTTCAATCTGAACAGCATATGTCTTTATGCAGGGCATTTATATAAGCCTTAGCTTAAGAGGCAAAGAAATTGGAATTATGTGGTTTGGGCCTCTGGAAGAGGGACCACATAAGCCTGTTCAAAATCTTCAAGTCTGATTCGAATGTGAAGCATCTAATGGAAAGAAAAACAAAACAAAACAAAACAATACAAAACAAAACAAAAAATGGCCATTATGTATGAGAGTAGGACTGGAAATTAATGTTTATAACTATAAGAACTATTTGTTTTGATATTTTAGCATTTAAATTCTATAGCAATAAATAAACTACAAACATTTCTTCAAAGACTGTGGGTTTTTTTTTTTTTTACTAACTTCAATACCAATCAGGGAAAATAAAATGCCTGTGAGTTTGAAATGAAAGTGGATTTGGTTTTTGCTGATCACCACTGGCAGTAAGCAGCTGGCTGGATGTCTCAAATCTCACTTTCAAAAAGCCTATTTTCTATTGGTGATGATAAATTTGCCCCTTGCTTATACTTATCAGTGGGTGTTCAGTTGTTACAGCAGATTGGAAGTGATTCAGTTCATTTCTTGGGTATTTTCAAAAGCAGGAAAGGATTTCACACTCTGTGGAGTGCTGCTTCACCAAAAGTAAAGAATATTGCAACTCATGGGAGTGATAATTAAAGCCCATAATAACCTAGAAGTCTCCCTGGCTCTGCAATGTTAGAGTAATACTTTCCCATTGTGTACCTGTCTGGTTGAGGATGTTCTAGCTGGCTCCTGAATGAGGCAGAAACTGCAATTCAAATGGGAAATGCTGAAATCATTCCTAAGCTTTCACGTGGAGAGTTAATATATGCAAATGAAGGTTGCAACAATGAAGGTAGTGTATGAAGGTAATATATTACGCAGAAAAAATAGTGAAAGGTTATTTCAAGGTATCATGCCCTGTTTTGTGTACAAGTGAGAGAAAGGAAAAATATTTTTAGTCAGTAGGCAAAATAGGATAAACCTACAAAGGAAAATGTCTAGTACATTCCAAATATTGTGGAAATAATGCAATATAACCCATGCCAAATAGATAGTCTCTGACTAATGGGTATTTACTCTTTATTTCCTTTATAACTTGATGCAAGTGCCATGCTTTGTTTTAAGAAACAAACCAGATGAGGTATTTCAAATACAATTCGGAGGGAAGAATAGCATTCATTGTCCAAAGAGTAAGTGGTTAGAGAAGGCACTGGTCGAAATGCTTCAATTAGAGAAATAGGGGAATCAAGATTTATTCAGATATTAACTCTACCTAGGCGGCAACTGATATGTTTTTGACCATCACATGCTCAGTCTCGGATTCCACACTTTATAAAGAAGTAATCAGAAATGTTTCCAGAAGAAAGTAATTTATTTGACAGTGTGCTACATGTTTGAAACGACAGTGTGCAGGAGGTGAAGTAGGAGATGGTTGTGTAAACTTATAACACTTTTAGCAAGTTGGATTGTAAATTATCATGATAGTTTCTTTGTCTCTGAAAATGCAGGTTTTAGGAGAAACATTCATTGGGATTGGTCTAACATCTACATAAATCCTGTTGTAGGATTTATGTAGATAAAAACAAAATAGCCACTTATCCACATACTGCCTAAATAGTAGTCTGTGAATGGCTATGAGTATAATGGGGTTCAAATCCAGTATCCACCACAAATGTCTGTTCAATCTTGAGAAAGTTACTTCTTAGCCTCAGTTTCTGCCATTATATATGGACATAATAATAATAATAATAATAATAATAATAATAACCTCCAAATCATAGGATGGTTATAACCATTATATTATTTAGTATATATAAAGTGCTTAAAGCAAGGATTTAAAATGTTAAGTGTTATACCAAATGTTACCTTCATAATACTTTTTATTAAAATTAAGTGAGAACCGATCTTAAGTAACCATGCCAATGTGTTGCTCATGTAGTTATGACTCAATATTTTTTCATTTGTGTATTAAGTTACAAAGCATTTTGTATATTCTTTATGTGCCAATTCCCACACAATCCTACTGAGATACTAACAAAAGTAAAAACAAGGTTCTATCCTTTATTATTTAGCTTCAGGTTAGTCTGTCACAATGAAGAGAGGCAACTTAAAGAAGTTTAAAGAAGAGGGAAGCTTACTTCTCTTGTGTAACAAGTCAGTTAGCAGACAGATCTGTTCTGATAGTTATTCAGAAACCAGGTTACATCTTTTTTCCACTGCCCCAACTGCATTGTCGCAGTTAGGCAGCCACCACATCTGGGTTGTAGCTCCTGGGAAGTAAAAAGAGAGCGCGGAAGAAGCATACCCACTCTCCCAAGGAGCCTGAACGAAGCACATGATTTATATCTGCTTACCTTCCATCTGTGAAAATTTAATATGACAAGTCTAATTGCAAAAGAGACTGGAAATGTAGTATAAACAGGCAGCCAAGTCTCCGAATATTGCCAAAGAAGATGGGGAGAAAGGATTTTGTTTGACAACTAGCTTTCTTGAACAAATGGCCTCCCGAAACTCACTGTCTCCTGGAGGAGAATGTCAATTACAATGCAGTATAAAACTGCTAATACAGTTAAACTGTGTGCATATAGTTCATTAAGCAAGTCAGGAAAAGCCTCAATCATGTAAGCATCTTGTCAAATTTCAGTTTCTTGCAATTTGGTTTTTGGCCCAATGGTAGCCTCTGACAAAGTTTTCACATTTCTGCAGGGAAGTGAGGAAAATAAAGGTGTTGTAATAAGCTCTCACATGTCTGAATTATTAAAATCTGTTTTTTAATTTTGAATTTATACTTTTCTTACATTTTGCTGTTAAGATTTCCTTTTATGAAGTGATGCTGTCAGAAGACAAGTTGGTTTTCAATGTCTTTAACTTTGACCCTCTCCTTTCTACCACTGCAGTCCTTCACCAAAGTACAATTGTATGTTGAGCTTAAAACTGTGGGGAGGGCAATGTACCAATCCGTGAACATGTGAGATCCACTTGTATTGTCTGTATCATTTCATAAAATACTGTGTTTTTGAGTGATTAGAAGGAAATTTTAGAAGGAAATGCAAAATATATTGACTCAATATTATTGAAATACAATTGTATAAATGCATAATATTATCACTCTCATAGAAACATATAAAATAGACACATGCAAAAATTTCATTTACTTCCTTGATTAATAAGGAAACCAATACAATGTTAAAGCTACTTTACAGGAGAATCCAAAGAACACACATGTTTGGGCCTCCCAAAGCTGGAATAAATTTACAGAACTGTCAGTATCTACAAAATAATAATCAGTTGCACCCCCACAAGAGAAAATACAATTTATTTACATTTCTATAGATTAAATTAATTTACATTGCTCATTACAATCATATTTCTGTAATTTGTAGAACTGCAAGCAGCTTGAAAAGACAATGAAAAGTAGAGATAACAGAGACGAGCGCTCTGGACAAGACACCCAGTGACGGTTCTTGTCCATTTCCAAGTCATTCACAATTTTCTCCCGACAATATTAAAAGTTTTTAATATTTTTTGTTTGTTTGCTTGTGCACTTGGGCATATCTTCCCCATGTTTGTCCTAGTTAAAACTGAATAATGTTAATTTATTATGAAAACACTTGACTCTCTATTTTAGTAGTAAATAATTATGTATTGTTTATTACAATATTTAATATATTGTTGATTTCCATAAATTAGTAGTAGTTGTAAGAAATATAACTTTTTTTACTATGATAACACTAACAGTATGATTCAATAACTAATCAAAACAATGCTTATTTAAAAAAAATGAGATCCATCAATGTAATAAAGAGTCTGAATGGAAGGATAATCTGCTTAAAAAATATTTATTACTTGGGCTGAAGTATCCCATCTGGGTTTTGCCTCTCAGCAAGTGTATAAGTCTCTGTTCTCAAGGATGATATTTCCAGAAGCTCATCCAATGTCACTAATTAATTATTTGCCTATTCCAAATCAACAAAGCATTCATTAACTATAACAACAGAAGAAAAAGAAATGAGTGTGTGTTCTGCGAATGTGGAAATGGTGGGGTAAGGTGCATGTTGAGAGACAAGTTTACAGAGGGTTTACTTGGAACACATGGAGAACACTAAGCATCTGGTACATTAAATTAGACCAGCAATAAAAGCTGTGGAAAATGATATGAAAAAATCTTTGAATCACCTAAGTTTGCTTTCTTATGCTAGTGGTTTTCAAACTTTTTAATTTTACATCTCTTATCTCTTAAAAATCATTGAGAACATTAGATACTTTTTAAAATTTGAGATATATTTGTAGATGTAAATGGGGAAACATTTAAATTCTTTATGCATTGATTCATTTTAAAATTAGAAAAATAAACCCATTACATGTTAGCTGAAATAACATTTTTATGAGAAATAACTATTTTTAAAGACAAAACTTATTAATGGGTGACATTTTTGTCATAATAATATGAAAACATTTTTGTAAATATTTTCTTAGTGTCTCCCTCACTAACAGGCATTTGAGTTCATGTATCTGCTTCTGCATCACTGTTTGTGTGGAATATATTTAAAAAAAAATCACACCACACACAGTTAGGCAGTTAGAAAAGAGTAGAATCTTAAAAATGTCTTTGGCCTCTCCCCACAGGGGCTTCTGTCTCTCATTTTTAGAATCTCTGCCCCAGTCCACTTATATACTCTTCTAGACAGCACTAGCTTCTGTCTTTACTCTCATCTAAAGATCCTCCTTCTTATTTTTTTTGAAAAAACATATAATTTCATACACTCTTTTTCTTTTATTTTTTCCTTCAGATGAAGTAGCTGAGCTCCTTGATAATGACTGTCTGCTTGGCTCCTTCCTAATTCTCATATCTGCTGACCACTCAAGGGCATTACTTTAGCAATTCTCTTCATACCCACTATCCTCAATTATATCCTCTAATACATAACTTCCATCAGCATACATTCATAGTGTTGATTTTCTAATATGTAAAATAAAATAAATTTATTTTGAGTCTACTTTCCCTGTTCACTTACTGCTCTATTTCTCTATTAGGACAAAACCCAAGGTACAATGTGGTTCTATTCACTACCTCCAATTTCTCTTCTTTTATTCTCACATGAACCTGCTTTAATAAATCATTTTCTCCTATTTCTCCATAAAACTGCCCTGTTGTGGTCAACAGTGACCTCCAGTTTGCTAAAGTTAATGTTCATTCTTTATACTCATCTTACTTGACTTGGGAACATCATTTGATGGTTCGCCAATTTCAACTCTTTCAATCATTTTCTTCATTTGGCTTTTAGTACTTTCTCTAGTTTTTTTCCTTTTTCACTCACCTCTTCTCCCCAGTCTTTTTGTTGACTTTCCCTATCTATTCTACTTGTTGTATATTTAGTGTCTCAAAGCTCAGTCATCACATTTCTTCTGTTCTACATTTATATCCATGCCCTTGGAGATATTAAAGTTTATCTCTTCTGGATTGATCAAATATCCAAATGAAAATCTACTTGAATGCCTACTCATTATAAAAATTTACATATCGCCATAACTGGTGTGGCTCAGTGGGTTGGGTATTGTCCCACAAACTTAGACGTCACATGTTTGATTCCTGTCAAGACACATGCCTTGGTTGTGGGCCAGGTCCTCGGTTGGGGGTGTGCCAAAGCCAGCTGATCAATATTTCTCTCATACATTTGTGTTTTTCTCCCTCACTTTCTCTCCCTCCTCTTCTCTATAAGAAATAAATAAAATCTTTTTTTAATATATTTTATTGATTATGCTATTACAGTTGTCCCATTTCTCCCCCACCATTTCCTTCCACTCGGCACATCCCCTCCCACCCACATTCCCCCCCTTAGTTCATGTCCATGTGTTGTAAGTTCTTTAGCTTCTACCTTTCCCACACTATTCTTGCCCTCCCCCTGTCTATTTTTTATCTACCATCTATGCTACTTATTCTCTGTGCCTTTCCCTTGCTCTCCTCCCACTCCCTTGTTGCTAACCCTCCATGTGATCTCTATTTCTGTGTTCCTGCTTCTGGTCTAGTCATTTGCTTAGTTTGCTTTTGTTTTAGGTGTGGTTGTTAATATCTGTGAGTTTGCTGTCTTTTTACTGTTCATATTTTTTATCTTCTTTTTCTTAGATAAGTCCCTTTAACATTTCATATACTAAGGACTTGGTGCTGATGAACTCCTTTAACTTGATCTTCTCTGAGAAGTGCTTTATATTCCCTTCCATTCTAAATGACAGCTTCACTGGATAGAGCAATCTTGGATGTAGTCCTTGACTTTCATGACTTGGAATATTTCTTTCCAGCCTCTTCTTGCCTGGAAGTTCTCTTTTGAGAAATCAGCTGAGAGTCTGATGGGAACTCCTTTGTAGGTGACTGTCCTCTTATCCCTTGCTGCTTCTACAATTCTCTCCTTAATTTTAATCTTAGCTAATGCAGTTATGATGTGCCTTGGTGTGTTCCTCCTTGAGTCTAACTTCTTTGGGTCTCTCTGAGCTTCCTGGACTTCCTGGAAGTCTATTTCCTTTGCCAGACTGGGGAAGCTCTTCTTTATTATTTGTTCAAATAAGTTTTCCACTTTTTGCTCTTCTACTTCCCCTTCTGGTACCACTATGATTTGGATGTTGGGATGTTTAAAGATGTCCTGGAGGTTCCTAAGCCTCTCCTCATTTTTTGAATCCTTGTTTCTTCCTTTTCTGTTTGTTTGTTTCTTTCTTTCTTTCTTCCTTCTGGTCCACTCCATTGATTTGAGTCCCAGTTTTCCTCACATCACTATTGGTTCCCTGTGCATGTTTCTTCATTTCACTTATTGTAGCCTTCATTTGTTCATCTAATTTGCAACCAAAATCAACCAATTCTGTGAGCATCCTGATCACCAGTGCTTTGAACTGTGCATCTGATAGGTTGGTTATCTCTTGGTCACTTAGATGAATTGGCTCTGGGGCTTTGATCTGTTCTCCCATTTGAGCTATTTTTTTTTGGGGGGGGGTCTGGTCACAGCTGTTATATAGTGAGGGGTGGAGCTTTAGGTGTTCCCCAGGGTGGAGCAGCCCAGTTGCTGGATTGTGATGCTGTATGTGGGGGTGGGGTCTGAAAGGGAACAACAGTGCTTGCTGTGCTCTCTCTTGTATTCTAGTCCCTTCCTCTGCTTTCCCCAAGCAAATTGGGCCCTTCTGGTGCTGATTTCTATGTGGGTAGGCTTGTGTACATTCTAGGACCCTGTGGGTCTCTCCAACAAACTCTCTTGTGAGTCTGGGAGTCTCTCCTGGCACCTCAACCCCCACAAGTGTTTTCAATCAGTGTTTTTAGGTTTTATTTTCTGGTGCTGGGGCCCTGGGTTGCGAGGTCTGTCTTGCTCCTCGTTTTTGCCTGGATTACCTGAGTGGGAATGTGGGACCACCTGGTCAGCCAGCTGCCTTGGGCAGCCTCACTGGGTTTGCCCATTTCCATCCCACACCTGGGGTCCACTAGCTGCCATCTGTGCACCTGGGATCTGCCAGCCACTGCCTGTGGGCCCGGGTCCACCAACCTCCACTTTTTCCTGCCCAGACTCCACCACTCTTACCGGTCTGGATGAATGGTTGTCAGACTTCTGTACAGTTCAATTTTCTATCAGTTCTGATTGTTTTCTTGTTTCTAAATCTTTGTTGCCCTTAATTTTGGTTGTGCAAGGAGGCACAGTGTGTCCACTTACGCTTCCATCTTGGCCGGTATTCCAATAAATAAAATGTTTTAAAATACTACATATCAAAAATGCTTTAATGACATTCTCCTCTAATTCTTTCTAATTTTATCCACTTTGGTAAATATTACTCCATCTTCCAGTTATTCAGGCAAAAACTTTAGTTTTATTTTTGGCTTTCCCCTTTTATCATACCCCATATCCAATCTCTCAGATAACTTCCTTCCCCCTCCCTCTTCAGAGTTACTATTTTGGTCTAAAGCACCATTATATATCCTTAATAAACCATTGGGATTATATTTTAGCCTTCTAACCAATTTTTTACCTTCTGTACTTGTTCTACACTCTAGTCTCAAATCAGTAGATATGAAATTAAGGTCATGTTTCTTCTCACTGCAGAATCCTTTAATTTTTTTGGATCCTATAAAGATTAAGAGCTAAAGACCCATCAAAACCCATAAAGTCCTACAAGTCCTACTCTTTTTTTAATTTTCTAGCCTCATTTCACACCACTGTCACCTTTCCTTTCTCTGTTCCAGTCACACTGTCTCCTTGCTGTTCTGAAGCATATCAAACATGTTTCCAACTACCTGATCTGTCCTGTGATCAGCTCTGCACATGTATTACCTTGTCCCTTTAAGTCTTTGATCAAAGATTATCTCCTTCCTGGAATCTTATTCTTTCCACAGTTACCCCTTTCACTGTGTTTATCCCTATCGTTTATTATCAAATTATTATTTGTTGTTGTTTATCATTCCATCATTTATTACTAAATATATTTTTGTGTTTTTTCACTGCTTTTATTCAGTAAATATTTATGAGAAAAATTAGTCACTCAATATGTCTGCTCCCTTCTCAGTAAACCAGAGGTATATTTATATAAACTGATTCACTTATGAGAGAGAAATTCACTGGGAATCAGTCACAATCGTGGCCAAAACTTAATAAAGTCATTATTTCTGTGCAATTCTAACATAATTACATTCTAAACTATGCAGGAGCTCAGAAAATAGTCTTTCTAAAAAATATTGCTCAGACAATTTTAATTTAGTCATAAAAGTAAAAATTAATAATATAACTAAGACAAACTCTTGCTATAGATAGATTGGGAAATGTCAATAAAATATGTATATTTTAAATCAGTTAGTAATAATTGATGTAACTGATAGTTATAAAATTGAAGACAAATAAGAAAAGTAATTCAGAATTATAACTAAAGTAAAATACTGTGAGTATGATAATCTTAGCCTATTCTTTCCTTTTGAAAGTAAACATATATTAGAAAGAAGGGAAGAAATTGGGAATATACATCAAGAAGAGTAAAGTAATAAATGGCAATGGAAAAACACAATAAAAATGCTTGTAGCCAAAAGAAAATATAATATATTTTGCTATACAATGAAAAATTCAAGGAAACATAAATTAATTAAGAGATTTTTAGCAAATATCCCTAAATCTCTGACAAATCTGGTAATTAAATAGAGAATAACACACAGATAATAAAAAAATAAAGTTAGTTAATAGATATATAATTAAACTGCTCTACTTCAAATAAAATAAATATATTTCATTTTCAAGATATACTGAACATTTTAAACATAATAATATGTATATGATACAAGTGTGTTCTAGGCCTTGATCAAACTTTACCTGTGTTTTTCATGTTATGATACATAGAACAAGATTACAAAAGTTTAATATTTAAAACTTGCTCTCAGGGTATTTATTAAAAATTTGTTAAAGGCCAAAATAATTATGTAATAATAGATCACCTGTGAATTCACAAATGAACTCATAAGAAAAAAATGGTGATCTAAGCATTAAACTCAAGAAGTATATGGTACATGACACTGTGACAAATACATAATAACAATACAAATATTAACCAAAAAACAGACAATGAATAGACCAAAATACAAAATAAAAGACTATTGTCTTAAAATATGCTTTAATTTTTTTAAGAGAGAATAGATAGGAGCGAGAAAGACAGGGAGAGAAACATTAATGTGAGAGAGAAACATTGATCAACTACCTTTCATATGTGCGCTGAAGCGGAACTGAACCCACAGCCCAGGCATGTGCCCTGACAGGAATCACACCAGAGAACTTTTGCTTTGTGGGATGACACCTAACATGCTGAGCCACACTGGTCAGGGCTTAACATATGCTTTATAAAACAAGAACCAGAAATAATGTAAATTTTTGAGCAAATATTGACTATATTTAGATAATTATTTTAAAATGTCTGCATTTATAATGTAGTTGAGTTGATTTTGTAAAACAGAAATAACTAAAGTTGCCTCTACATTCAACTAAAGGGACTAATAAACTTGGAGAAAGTTACTTTTCCAGAAAATAGTGGGTCCAGAGAATACTTTATGTGAATTTATTTTTACCCTTTCAAACATGATTATTAGGTTATGGTGTGTTTCAGAGAATGAAGAAAATATGAAAAGACATATGGAGACTTCTCTATCTAGTTATGCCAATCTTTATACAAAGTTTGAAGAAAATAGAACTAAAAATATCAGTGACTAATGTAACTTATTATTGATAATGTGGACATTCTAAATAAACTACCAGCAAACTGAAGCCAGCATTATATTTAATATAATTTTGTATGTAACTCTACCTTTTAAAATTTTTTGAATTCTGCCTGTCCTATATTTCTGACCATTACCTCTGTTAACAATGCTCTGCTTTGTTTTATAAAAATCTTTCTTGTCATGTGAAATTTTTTTGAAGCTGTCAATCAGCACTCCCTACTCTTGTCACAAGAGTGAGAAAATGAAGAATTCTCGCCTATTAGACTACTTTATTCTTCCTGGCTCACATTTCCAGCATGTGCCAATAAATTTTCTCCTTTCATTGTAACCTCTTACAATTCGGTCTTAATAACAGAGACAATAGTCTTTGTTATTATTATATAGTCTCTGTTACAACAGAGATGGGAGTCTCTGTTGGATTATGATGGATAATCCAACATAATCAAATAGATTTATCCTAGAAATTTAATAAGTTTTAAATTTGAAATCAATTATCATAAGGCAAGTAAGAAATATCACCTCAAGAACCTGATTATCACTTAATAATTTTTAATAATATTAACAAATATAGAAATGTAAAAGTGCAGGAGTATTTCCTTAAGACCATATAAAATATGGATTTTAAATAAAAAACAACATGAAACTTGATGATGCACATAAAGTTATACTCATTAAAACCAGAAGGAAAGCAAAGATGTCTCTAATAGTTATTATTATTTTGTATGATTCTAGAATTGTGGCCAATGCATGAATAAATGAAACAGATATAAGAGCAAAGTAACTGTTAAAACTGAAAATGTAAAATTATAATTTTCAAATGACACAGTTATATGTCCAGAGGCTCTAAGGACCAATTAGGACTATTAGATTTAATAAGAACATTTATTAAAGTTAGATATATGATAAATATACTTGTAATTACATCTCTAATCTTAATTGGGAATAAATGTCCATGGGAGGTGGTAGTGAGAGTGTGTGTGAATAAGTCTTTGCTTTAATATCCAAATAATAGAGTGTGAGAAAGCATCATCCATTAAAGGGAGTCCACTCCCCCACCCAGTATTCCCAAGAATCACCAAGCGTGGTCGTCTTTACGTATCTCACGGAAGTGTCCTGGAGTCTCTGCCCAACAACTTCAGCCTTTCCATAAATAGTTCTCCAAGTTGCTGCAGCTCTTTCCTGCTCTATTATCCTTCAAATTATTTTCTTATTTCCTCAAATTAAAGTTAAAACAAGGCTACTCTGGTTTAACAATTTTTTTTAATTAAATTCTTTTTTTTAAGATTTATTTATCTTTAGAGGGGAAGGGAAGGAGAGAGGGAGAGAAATATCAATGTGTGGTTGCCTCTCACTCGTCCCCTGCTGGGAACTGGCCTGCAACCCAGGCATGTGCCCTGACTGGGAATTGAACCATGATCCTTCACAGGCCCAAGCTCAATCCACTGAGCTACACCAACCAGGGCTGGTTTAACAAATTTTAACAATTGCTTGAGGACAACATAAAGGAATTGCAATCCATGAAATCTGAAAGGCAGATAATCAGGTCTGATTTCTTCCTTGGTTCACTGGCTAGAACCCTCCCTTAGAGCTCCCTTTCAACTTGGATTTAGCCTGACCTACCGTAACTTTAAAAGACCTCTCTCTCCAGAGCACTATATTCTATGAATTTCCAGCAGGGTGTCTTCTACCCCAGCTCTTCCCAATGAAAAAGAATGAAGGACCCTGGCTGGTGTCGCTCAGTAGATTGAGTGCCAGCCTGAGAACCAATGGGTCACGGGTTCGATTGCCAGTCTAGGGCACATGCCTGGGTTGTGGACCAGGTCCCAAGTAGGGGGCATGCGACAGGCAACCACACATTGATGTTTCTCTTCTTCTTTCTCTCTCCCCTGTCTTCTCTCTAAAAAATAAATAAATAAAAATCTTTAAAAAAGGATAAAAGAAAAGAAGTGTACATATAGTTAATAATCTTATTAGAGATGCCCTTGTGTTCTGAATAAAAAGTATTTTGTTATTAAACAAAATGGAATAGCTCAATCAGAAGCATCAGTCTTTGGATATCATCCCATATTCAAACTCTGCATAACTAAAAGGCTTGTTAGTATGGTCACTCTTAAGAAGGGAGACTATGCCTCAGAAACAAGGTCAGCTTCTATCTTTAAAGCTCTTAAAGCCAAGGGGGAAGAAAATGCTGCTGATGTGAAAATAGAATTTTGCCTTGACTACTAATTATGTAAATATTCAGACCTGTTGAGCCTAATCTCAGAATAGTAGCATTCTTGGTAAAGTAAAATTGCAAAATTAAAGAAAATAAGTGATATGTATTTTAGCAATAATCAAGAATGTATAATGTATATTTTTTAAATAGCTGAATTATAGCATCTGTCTGAAAATAAACTGCCACCATATAGCCGTAAAAGGAAATGGGTGTGAACATGTGAATAAAATCACAAACCTTACTGCAAACAAAAAAAGAACTTGAATAATTTAAAATATGATTCACATTTTCTATCATTTCTTGCCAAATTTAAGATAATTTCAATAGAAATCTCACATATTGACATGGGAAGAAATGCATATATTTAGCTAAAAGAATAAAACTCTAAAATTATTTATCTTTTAAAAGTCTATGTAATTTCAAATCCCAGGGTGTTAAAAAAAAAAGAGTAATGTGGAAGAGTAGTCTTCTGAGATATGAACATACTTTAACACTAAAATAATTAAACTAGTCCTGCTATTGGGTTAAGAATGATTAGCAATTGGCAAGACCACAATTGAATAGAAACAATTTTGGTCTAAGATGTATATTTTTCCATAAATAATTTTGAAACCAATATTTAAGTATATTTTTATTATTTGGTTAACTTTATTGAGGCGGCAATGGTTAATGAGATTAGATTGGTTTCAAGTGCACGTTTCTATGACACACTGTCTGTATATTGCATTGTGTGTCCACCACCCAAAGTCAAATTTCCCCCCACTGTATATTTGACCCTCTTTATCCTTCACTACCTCCACACTCCTTCCCTCCAGCAACTGCTATGCTGTTTGTTATCTGTCAATGAGATTCTGTTTGTCTTATTTGTTTATTTGTTGCTTTCAGTTTTATATCTTACATATGAGTGACATCATAAGGTTCTTAACTTTTTCTGTCTGATTATTTCACTTAGCATAATGTTCTCAAGATCCATCTATGCTGCTGCCACTGGTGGGAATGTGACTTGGTGCAGCCACTACGGAAAACAGTATGGAAACTCCTCGAAAAATTAAGAATAGAGTTACCATATGACTAGCAACCCCTCATTATCCACTCAAAAACTTCAAAACATTTATTCACAAAGATATAAGTATTTTTTAAAAAGTAACTTGTTTTCATGTCACAGCATGCAACAAAATGAATGCCAAGTAAATTGTTGATTGTGAAATAAAACACAACAGGGTATTTTTTGTTTGTTTTTCTATCCTCAACCAAGGACATCTTTTCATTGCATTCAGAGGGAAAGAGAAGGGTGGCGGAGGAGGCAGGGGAAGGGAGAGGGAGAGAGAGGGAGAGAGAGAGGGAGAGAGAGAGAGAGAGAGAGAGAGACATCAGTGAGAGAGAGAAACATTGACTGGTTGCTTACCCATATGTATCCTGACTGGGGATTAAACCTGCAACACAGATATGTGGATTGATCAGGAATCAAACCCACGAACCTTTGGTTTATGAGACAACCTTCCAACCAACTAAGCCACACTGGCCAGGGCAAAACAGGGTTGTTTTATTTTTTTCTTCTTTAATCAAATCACTAGGGAGAATTTGTTTTATCTTTAGAGAAGGGAGAACACAGGTTTGACTACCTAAACATTTCTGCAAAATTAAAATAAAACCATATGAAGAATCAAGAATAACATATACAAATACATAAAAAAATAAACAAAGTGGAAAATCTAAATAACAAATTAGAGAAATATTTATAAAGCATACAATAAAGGAGTAGTATTATTAAAATATAAAGAACTCAAAATTATGTTTTTTAAAAATTAAAACTCCAATAGAAATGGACAATAAGCAGGCAGCAATGAATTACATATACATAAGCAAGAAATAAAAATGCGTGGCAATTTTTTGAAACAAAAAAAGTCAAACTCACTTAAAATCAAAGATTTAAATATATAAGAAGGACATATTTTTAAGCTATTAATATCTGTAAAAATTTATATATTTTTAAAGTAGCTATGTTCTGGAAAGTATAATTGATATTTTCTTATAAAGCTGATAAGAATGTGAATGAGCAAGATTTTCTTTAAAACAATCTGGTAATATCTGCCAGGAGTCTTAGACATGTTTGTATTCTTACTCAAAAGTTCTAGTTCACCCCTGTCTGGTATGGCTCAGCGGATTGAGCGCTGTCCTGCAAACCAAGGGGCTGTTGGTTTGATTCCCAGTCAGGGCACATGTCTTGGTTGAGGGCAGGGTCCCCAGCATGGGACCTGTGAGAGGGAACCATGCATTGATGTTTCTCTCCCTCTCTTCAGGAAAAAAAAATGTTCTAGTTCGGGATTTTAAAAAATTCACTGGAAACTATTTAAAAAAATAATCATACATGTGGGGAAAAAAGTACCTATAACTACCAAAAGTATTTCTGTGTTTATAATAGCAAAGAGTTAAATATAAAATAATGGTCTAGAAATAGTTAAATCATTAAAATATTAAATAATCTTATTATGAAATTATAAGTATTGTTAAAAAGATGTCCCAAAATTCTTAAGCTATAATACTGAATTAAAACAAAATTTAAATTAATTACAAAATTGCAGATTTTTAAATTTCAATTATATAAAAAATACATTTAAAATGAGCTGCAGTTAATATAACTCAGTTAATGGTAGATGCCCTTCTTTCTTTTGTCACTCTTTTCTCTTTACCCTTCCTTCCTTATTTCCCAAGACTTCTACAGTTAGCAAGAATTTATTTTGTAATAAGAAAGTATAAAACAAAAACAAAATAGCTGCACAGAGAAAGAGCTTTAGGGAATTTACAAGATAGCAAAAACTGTTAGGTTAGTGGCGAAGTTGTTAATTATTCTTTCCGTGGCAACTTTTTTGTTACCCCACTTAGCCTCTGTGCCACATCTCTGTTTTGGTCCACTCTTACTGCACTGTTTGTGCAACCTCAGCCTTCTGTATGCGCTGTTCTGCCTTTCATCTCCTCAACCTCTAAACTTTGCTGTGAATCAGTGCTGACTCGTAGGAACTCCTCTCTACTCTGACCATACTCATTTCGGGGAGATCCGAAACCAGTTTCATGACTTTCAAAACTCTCTCTATATCGAATATATGTGTAGCCTGGATCCTTCCTCTGAAAATCAGTTAAAAATACCTACCTCTGTATTTGGCACTGCCCTTTGGTTTTATAATAGGCATCTCAAACTTAGCATATCCAACAGCCAAACCCTACCACCCTCCCCAAACTATAAATGCCAATCTATCCTTCCAGCAGTTCTGGTCAAAAACATGTGGAGTTATTCTTGACTCCACTGTATAGTTCACAACTACCACTCAACCCATTATCAAATCTTGTTTCTTCTAACTTAAAAATACACCTATTTGCCAACCGTTTGTCAACAGATCAACTACTACTTTATCACAGATCTGAGCTGCAATTAGCTGTTGCCCGCATTACTGCAGTAACTGCAGACTGGTATTCCTTCTTCTGTCCTATCACACGGAGCACAGATCATTGGCTACAGAAATTTTGTATATCTCTCTGATCAAACAATTAAGTGACTTCCTACGCCACATTCTCATGTCTCTTATGTCATCTCCTACCACTTTCCTTCTTATGCCAGCCTTCTTTTACATTTCTTATGAGATTGAATTTGCTCTTCCTGGAACCTCCTTCCCTTACATATCTGCAGGCTGTTTCTAGCCCCTCCCATATCAGTACTACTTCATATTTCCTTATTTCCTTTATCCTACTTTTTGTCATTTCTTTATTTATCGCTCACCATTTATATATATATATATAACCATATACGGTTTGTTTGTTTACTGATTTATTGTTTGTCTCTTTCTTTCAGAATCTAAGCTCCAAGAAGGATGAAATATTAAAGCTTAGTACAATGTCTGACTCATATTTCATGCTCAAAAATTACTTGTTGTGTAAATGAAGAAATATATCTCACATGTCACTTTAGTCTACAATACAAGCCAAAAACATTAGTGTAAAAATTCTATAAGAATAAATCAAGTCTAAAAAGTTATTTACATCAACCTTGGTTAATGAATAAAATGTTAATAAATTATGTCATAAATACATAAAGGCATTGAAAAATTCACACCTGAGTGTTGACATTTCATGATTTCTTCAAGTTTGTACAATATCCACTCTTCCAGATTCTCATAAATATACCAGTGGCCATTATATTTCTTATCAACTTATAATCAAGATACCAAGTATCATGAATATAATGATTATTTCCAGTTCATCAAAAAAAAAATCTGTCCTCTAAAAGTATAAATTTAGTGACATCAAACTCCATAAAAATGTAATGTAACTCTTCCATTAAAAAATCTATTATACTTTAAATATTTTAAATTTTTATTATCAAATTTGCTTCCCAGCTGTTGCTCCATATTCCATATTTATTTATTGATTTATTTCAGATTTTTAAATTGTGTTACAAAATGCATCTTTATTCTTAATAAATTGTTGCAAATCAAATTATTTTAGACTAAATATTCTCTTTTATTTTTTTAAAGTTATCTATTTGAGAGAGAGTGAGAACAATCAATTTTTGTTGTTCCACATATTTATACATTTGTTTGTTGGTTTTTATATGTAACATGACTGGAAATTGAACCCACAGCCTAGGCATATTGGGATGATGCTATAACCAACAGATATACCCAGCCAAGGCCAGACCTAATGCTCTCTTAAATCAACAGTTTACAAAGGCAAAAATCCAAACATTAGAAACATAGTTACACATTGACAAATAATTGACACATTGTGTTTTAGTGGGTCTACATATGTGAATGTCATATTAGAAGAAAGAGCTCCTGATTAGTTGTCTTCTGATTTTACTGTGTCATATCCTGAAAATCATTTTTGACTTTGGTTCGATCCTTATCCTCATGGGAATTCTACCAAAATGTTTTTTGGGGGGTATCTGAGGGACTGTAGGAGGATCTTTACATTAACTTTATTAATCCCCTAGACATTTAACATATTTATTGTTAATCTCTTAGAATGTGTGCTATTCACCTAGCCTGATAAAGCTGCAAAATTATTATGTTAGCTTCTTTGAAATAGATATGCTTAGGTTACCTGAGATAAAAAGAGATCAAAGTAAAGATACACTGGATTACAAAGAATATCAGCAAAATATATTGCAGGACTCAATGAAAAACAACATTCATGATCAGTCAGGATCTAAGAACAAACCTCATGCATGGACAACAGCTCTGGTAATCAGGCACCATTTCTGGCAGTCGTCCTGGAAGGATGGGAATTCAGCAACTGTTACTGAGATGGGAAAGCATTCTAAGTGTTAGGGAGTATTAAAGCATTATGCTTAGCTCAGATCCCAAAGGGCTTTGAATCATTAAGTTATTGATGCATAACCAATTTGGATGCAATTACCCCAAAACTCAGTGGTTTAAACAATGTCTTTATTATTATATATAAGTTATCATCTCATGATCTGGGCTAGAATTTGCTGACCTCAGCTGGACTCACTCATGCATCAGTTATTAATATTATGTTTGGGGCTGACTGGTTTAGGATGGCCACACTCACATGGTTAGTGCTAGGTCAGCTGTTAACTAGGGCAATGGGTATGAATGGGCCAGATGCCTCAGCACCTAGTAGGCTTATTCGTATGATGGTATTAGGATATAGAGAGAACAGAATAATGCAATGCCTCCTGATGCCTGGACTTGGAATTGGCAAATCGTCACTTTCAGAATACTCTATTTGACAAAGCAAGTACAAAGATGGAGAAGCATTCACATCTTGATGATAGGAGCTACAAAATCACATAGAAAAAGTGTAGAGGCCAAGAGGGTGAAGACTGTGACTACTAAGTTACCAATGTATTATAGACAATAAATAGCAAATTAAGGTTTGCGGTATAAATGGGTAATGGTAAGTTATTCCATTTTTCCATATGCAGAAGGAGGTAAAATCAGAATTCAGGTTTTGAAAGTAACATGGGAGCGATAAGAATTTGATTGGAAGTGGGAATAAACTGAAGGCAGAATAAACAGTAGTCATATTATTCAAATATACATTAGCATGGTAATGAAAATTAATTCAGTTTGTATTTAAAAGGAATAGAAAAGCCAAGTTGTGAAAGGTATAATTGGCAAAAGCATGGGACTTCCAAATACTAAGAGAATAAAACCACTTCTAAGCTCTTGTACCGTGGGATTTCTTAGGCTTTTTAAACATGAAAGTCAAAAAGAAAAAAATTAGTTTTGAACAAAATATAATAGGACTGGATTTAATCATGGGACATTTGATTTATTTTCTTTTGGTGTGGGAGAAAATAGAATTCCTGCTGGAAATCACCATAATCAGTTAGTAACATAACACTAGAATCCCCTTACAAGGAGCACAGCCCTCTGACAAACTTGCATTTACTCCTATTCCCTTCCTTTTGGTGTTTTTTCCTTCATGGGGAAATTCATACCTTCCCTTCATGAGTTTTTCAATCAATATTCTTGAGGTTATGCTCCTAAAGACTTTCAAACTTAGATTACCTTCACAAGAAAAACTATAAATCTGTGAACTCACTGATTGAGAATGAGCCAAAATAGTCTCAAAATCTATAGATATTTTCCTCAACTAGAATTTCTCCATTTCCTTCAATTTATCAATAGATACTTCTAGAGCCAATTTAACTTATTTTTAAAACTGCATTCCTTCAGGAAGCATCATATATTTTTAATTATCAATGTCATAGAACTAAGAGGACAAATTATTCTTTTTGAATTAGTTCATTTTCTTAACATAATTGATATATTCTTTTATAAAAACTGTGTCTTTTTAAATTATCTGAACATGTATGAAAATAATAACTACCATTTATTGTGTGATTTCTTTTTCAAGGATATTGTGGGTTCAATTGTGGGTGTCCAAAATTCATATCTTGCAGCCTTAACTCATAGTGCCTGAGAAAATGACCTTATTTGGAAATAGGATTGTTGTAGATGTAATCAGTTATGGTCATTAGGATGGGCTCTAATCCCATATAACTGCCATCCTAAAAATACAAAATTTGGATATAGAGACATACACAGAGGACACTATGTGAGAATGAAGGCAGATAGATATCTGAAACCAAGTGAATGCCAAAGATTCTAGCTAAACAACATAAGCTAAAGGAGAAGAGTAAGACAGATCCTTACTCATCACCCATAGAAGGGTTGCCTTAAGACTAGAACATAGAAACCCTACCTAGTTTCAGCCTGCTGACTTGCAAAATTCACTCCAAATGCAATATCGACTCTTACCCCAGTCTTCACTCTGAAGACTTACCCTACAGATTTTGTATGTGCTATTACAATTTCATAAGAAGCAAATTTCATAAGATAAGTATCTCTTTTTAATGGATAGATAAATAGATGTTAGATATAGACATAGCTATATGGATAATTATCTCTATATCTATATCTACAAATTGAGAAATTCTGTTGGTTTTACTTCTCCTGAGAACCCAGAGTGATACAAAGGAATTATGCAATAGCTTAATGAGGTAGTTACAATCTCTTTTATTTTATGTATAACACTGATTTTTTGATAAGCTTAGTCATTTGCCCAAGGTCACAGAGCTTGAAATGACCAAAAAAAAAAAAAAAAAAAAAAATCCAACTCTGATCTCTGACTCTGCAGCCTATTCTAGGCACCGTGATGTGCAGTAATATCCTAATTCAGATTGTTTTTCTTTATTTTAATTTTATTTTCATTGTTGTTCTTGTACAGTTTTCTGTTTTCCACGATTGTTAAAAAATTAAAATTCAACTCAATAAATTTGAAGATCTAATAGGCTTTATTCAATGATTCATGAATTGGGCAGCATATTATCTAGCAAATAGAAAGCAGTTCCAAGATGTTGTACAAAATAGAAGGCTTTAATGGTAGAAGATGGTGGGAAATGGGAAGTTTCTGTAACCATGCAGAAACTTCATTTCTCTAATATGGTCTTTTCTCCTGTCTTTCCTTTTGATCCAAACTGGCCTCATCCAACACCCTGACTTACTTGCCTTCTTCTCCCTTGCATATTCACTCCCTTATTTATTAAACTCTTAAGACAATGAGGGCCCTGGTCAGCCTTAAACAGTTTTACGAAGACAGCTTTGGGTCTATTGAACACAGAGACAGAGTTTCAGTTAAATTAAACATAATATCTAGGCCACAGTTGTGTTTCAGCTTCAGACCCAGAAAGCAATGAAACCAGACAAAGCTATACCATGCATGGCTGACATCAGGACCAGATGAGCTGATCAACTAACTCCCACCCTAGTACGAACCAACCAGTAGATATGTTACTATACATAGTTAACTAGTTATTAATAAAAGAAAGAGAGCACAGGGAATTAAACATTGAGTTTAATAAACTGGGGACACAAGCCTGTTTTCTTCACCAGGAAGTTACAGCCTCATACCCCTCAGGGGATTACAGCGGTGCTCTTCCAAGGGAAGGCACATTCCTCCCTTGCCCCCAGTCCAGTACCAGACTGTTGTAGGGTACAGGGGGAGGTGCTGGACCATAGAGATCTATTAGTTTAACTAGGGGATGGATTCTACAAAAGCTCTTGAAAGCTTGAGAAATTCACTGGTTATTTTGAAAATGCACCTGGCCCATCCCAAAGCAAAGCTAATATAATCCCAGAGGAACAAAGAAGCTCTCTTGGTCTCTCTCTTCCTCTCTCAGGAACCCATACTTGCCCCATTTATTCATGCAATCTGTCATTCAGGATCATGCCACCATGTGGGTCTAGCAGCTACTGGGGCCCACAGCAGATGGCATAAACTCCAAAGTACTGAACTATAACATGAAGCAGAAACTGTGGACATTGGCTTTTGTTTTGGCTTTACTGAGAATATGGTTGGACTGTTTCCATGGTGGGACAGAGGGAGATAGGAAATTAGAAACCCAGGGGCAGATTTCCACCAGGTAAGCAATCTTGCCACACCACATTCTCCCTTGCGTGGATCCTTGGAATGCTGTGCTCATGATCCCATGGAGGAGCCTGATTTCTACCCCCAACAGTGAGAGAATGACCCTGTCAGGACCCTAACTCCCTTAGTCACCGTGATTAATGATTTTTCCCCTGTATAACACATTCCCTGGAAGCCATCAGTGAGCCAGGTCTCTGAGCATTACCTCACCAGTGACCCTGGGTGTAGGCCATTTCTTCAAGTAATGAACTCTTACTTTATTTGCTGCAAACTCCTGTTCATGTTTGATTGGGCTCTGATGCACCCAGGCAAACAGACTCCTTTAGTCTGATAATATTTCCAGCAAAGGGTGGAGTATTGCAGGCAGGTTCAACTTTCTTTGGGGTAATGTTGGGGTCTATCAGGTAGATTACTTCACTATTGCTGACCAAGTAATGTCAGATTGACTGATTAAAAGTCACATTTCTGGTACAGGCTGCAACTGCAATTAAGTCTTGGTTTGCTGTTATGGGACCTAGCACAAGTGACTTAATTT
Source organism: Anoura caudifer (assembly GCA_004027475.1). Lineage (NCBI taxonomy): Eukaryota > Metazoa > Chordata > Mammalia > Chiroptera > Phyllostomidae > Anoura > Anoura caudifer. The sequence continues at coordinate 98,002 of PVKU01005301.1, read as the reverse complement.
GAGGTCTGTTGTTTGTTCTTAACAAAACTGTTTTCCATTTATTTTTGTGTGACTTGTGGGAGAATATTTCTCTGTTATTCTTTTAGTATATTGATAGAAACTGCAATTGCATTTTTCATAGCACATACTTATAATTTCAGTAATGTGGATGTTGAGAAGATTCAGTGCCTTAAGATATTTCAGACATTTTGGTCAAATACTTAAGATTATTAAAGTTAGTCTGGTTGTGAACTCCTACCTGACACCAAAATATACAAGAAAATGCTATTATAGAAAGTAGGAATTAATCGCAATTTCACTTTAGACATTTTTAGACTGGCCTCATCAATCTCAAAGTGAATCCTCACAACCATAGTATCTGCTTCCTGTACTCAATTTGGAAATATTTTTTCCTTTAATATACCTAAATATATACACATTAAGCACATCTAGTCAAGATGGTAGCATAGGTAAACATGGCTCACTTCCTCACACAACCACATCAAAATTACAACTAAATTATAGAAAAACCATCACTCAGAACTGGCAAAAATCAAGTTGAACGGAAGTGTGAAAACCACAGAATTAAAGAAATCACATCCACCCATACTGGCAGGAGGGGAGGACATATGTAATGGGCTGGTCCCACATACAGGTGTGGTGGGTAAAAATTAGGAAGGGTATTTTGGGATCAAGGAGTTCCAGCTCCACACCAGGTTCCCAAGCCCAGGGTACCAGTGCCAGTTGGATAAGTCCCCATAACTTTTGGCTTCTAAAACCAGCAAGGATTGCATAGGTAGAAGAAATGTCTGGAATCCCAAGAAGATCTTCTTAAAGAATCCACAAATGAACTTATTTAGACTCACTCCCTCTGAGCTCTAGCACTGGGGTAGCAGCTTGAAAGGCACCAGTGGCATACAGGAAGAAACTGAAGTGTTGGAATCAAGGAGAGAACTGGAGAACAGCTTTCTCCCAGACAAAAAGGCAGGCAGAGGCATGAAGCCAGCAAGAGGATGCCACATCTGAGATTCCATCAACCCAGTTAATACTGTTTCTTCCATCTTGGAGATTCTCTAAGGCTCAGTCCCTCTCAATTTATGGCTGTTAACAGTAGCTTTTCCAGGTGAATGGCTGGTCTTGGCTCAAGCTTTACAACTTCTAAATTCTTTCCAACTAGCAACAGCTGGCCTCAGCGAGCCCCCAGTACCTTTTGCTAAGTGGCCCAGGTAAAACAGTAGCAGCTGCCAGCTCAGATTCACAGCTGGGAAAAATATAGGTGGAGGCTGACCTTGGCCTGCACCACCTAAGAAACCCAGAGCCAGCACACCCATGGACAGCTACACATTACATTGGAGCACCACCATCCTGCCACTGCACAGCTGATCCTCCACAGAGGGCAGATGTTGGTGGTCAGTAGTCATAGCCAACAGAATGGCCTAGATAAATCCCTCCCATTGACCTGCCAACAGCAACCAAGACTCAACTACAAGGGGAGGGTGTACTCAGTCCACACATATGGCACACCTTGATTACTCACTTGGGTAATAGGGAAAGCTATGCCACAGGACCCAGCAGGGCACCTATCACATTAGGCCACACTACCAAGATAGGGAGTCATAGCAGCTCTGTTTAATACATAGAAACAAACACAGGGAAATTGCCAAAATTTGGAGGCAAAGAAACATGGCCCAAATGAAAGAACAGATCAAAACTCCAGAAAAAGAGCTAAACCAAATGGAGATAAGCAATTTATCAGATGCAGACTTGAAAACACTGGTTATAAGGATGCTCAAGGAACTTAGTGAGGACCTCAACAGCATAAAAAAGATCCAATAAGAAATGAAGGATATACTAATTGAAATAAAGAACAATTTACAGGGAAACAACAGTAGAGTGGATGAAGCCAAGAATCAAATCAATGATTTGGAACATAAGGTAGCAAAACAATCAATCAGAACCACAAGAAGTAAAAAGAATCCGAAAAAACAGAGGACAGTGTAACCAGTCTCTGGGATAACTCCAAGCACTCCAACATTCACATCATAGGGGTGCTAGAAGGAGAAGAGAAAGAGCAGGAAATTGTAAATCTCTTTGAAAAAATAATGAAAGAAAAATCCCCAAATTTGGTGAAGGAAATAGACATGCACTTTCAGGAAGCACACAGAATCCCAAACAAGATGTCTACAAAGAGGAACTCTAAGACACATAATAATTAAAATGCCAAAGGTTAAAGATAAAGAGAAAAACTTTAAAAGCAGCAAGAGAAAAGCAGTTAGTTACCTACAGGGGAGATCCCATAAAACTGTCAGCTGATTTCTTGAAAGAAACTTTGCAGGCTAGAAGGGACTGGTAAGAAATAGTCATGAAAAGCAGGGACTACAGTCAAGATCATTCTACCTAGCAAAGCTATCATTTAGAATCAAAGGGCAGATACAGAACTTCTCAGACTAGAAAAATACAAAGGAGTTCATGATTACCAAACCATTATTATAGAAAATGTTAAAGAGAATTATTTAGGAAAAAAGAAGATCAAAACTATGAACAATAAAATGGTAATAAATACAAGCCTGTCAACAACTGAATCTAAAAAAACAAACTAAGAAAACAAGGACAGAGACAGAATCATAGATACAAAGAGCATGTTGATGGTTTACAGATGGGAGGAGTGTAGGGGAATGAGTGAAGTAAGGGGATTAAGAAATGCAAATGATAGGTACAAAATAGACATGGGGATATAAAGTACAATATAGGAAATGGAGTAGCCAAAGAATTTATATGCATGACCCATGCACTTGAACATGATGTGGGGATTACTTGGGGGAGTGGAGGTGCAGGGTGGAGTGGGGCAAAGGGGGTAAATTTTAGACAACTGTAATAGCATAATCAAAGCAATATAATTTAAAAATAAAAATATATACATTTATGCTTTGAATAGCCTTTAGTAAAAATTAAGAGTTACTTCTGTAATATTGTGATTTATAATAAACATATGTATTTGGTCATTCGGATGACAAAAAATATTTTTCCATGTATGTTTTGTCTTCAACTATTGTCCCTGGCTCATGGCCAAAATCCCTGGGAATTTCCTGAGCGGTAAGATCAATGGGAGCATCTGTTGCTATAATATTTGGCCTCTTGTCTTCAGTTTCTGAAAATGCTTCAGAGCCATAAAGGTGAAATTGATATCTTGTCATTCATATCAAGCTCCTTTCCATCACAACTGAGTATATGTTAATGAGGTGACTTTTAGAAGGCACATAAGGGTTCGGGATAGTAGGGGAACCAACCATGAATAAAGAATTGGAACTTCAGTCCCATCTCCTGACTACTAGGAAGAGAGGGGCTAAAGTTTGAATCAATTGCCAGTGGCCAATGATTCAATCAGTCATGCCTATGTAAAGGAGCCTCCATAAAAAGCAAAGGGGAGGGCGTTCAGGGAACTTTCATGTTGGAGAACCAGAACTCTTCCACATACCTTCATTCTGGACTACAAGCTTCATGAGGATAAAAGTTCCTTTGTTCTGGCCCTTGCCCTATGCATCTCTTTGTCTGATTGTTGTCTTGTATTTTCTAATCCCTTTGTAATAAATCAATAATCCAGTGAGTAAACAGGTTTCCTGGGATCTGTGAGTCATTTAATGAATTAAGCTAATTCGAGTAGGATGAGGCACCAAATTATAACCAGTTTGTCAGAAGTACAGTTAACAACCTGGGGTTGCAATTGGCATCAGGAGTGATGGAGGGGCTGTGAAATCTGATGCTATCCTAGATCAATGGTGTGAAAATTGGGTTGAATCCCCCAGCACTCTGCTGGTGTCTGAGAATTGCTTGTTGGTGTGGAGAAGCTTACACATGAACATGTGCACACAAGCACACACACTTGTATATTTAGTCCAAGGTTCTCAACTCTGCAAAGTAGGCTTTTCAGGCACAGGCGCTGCTGCTGAAAAGTAGACATTTCAGATAACTCAAAAGGGACCCAAATAATAAATTCAGTTTTATGTATATTTATAAAATGTCATAAAACCAATTAAAAGACATTTAAGTAAATTGCATGTAGAAAAAGCTGCACTTTATCATACACACTCTTCAAATTTCTTTTGTCACTGTTATACTTAAAAAAAATTGTCATTATGAGTGTGAAAGGAGACTCCCTGAGATTAAAAAAAAAGTGTAAATATATCATATTAATCTAGTCCCAGCAGAACTTTCAGATTTCATGTATATGGATTCAAACATGTCACACTCATTTACTACTTAATGTCAACCTTAGAAAGTAACATAACTTTCTTTGATTCTTTTTTTATTGTTGTTCAAGTACAGTTGTCTCCATTTTCCCCTCACCATTGCTCCCTGCCCCACCCATCCCCACCTCCTATCCTTGATCCTACTCTTCTTTGGTTTTGTCCATGTGTCCTTTATAGATATTCCTGAAAACCCTTCCCCCTTTCCCCCATTATTCCCCCCCACCTCCCCTCTGGTTACTGTCAGTTTGTTTTTAATTTCAGTGTCTCTGGTTATATTTTGCTTGCTTGTTCATTTTGTTGATTAGGTTCCACTTATAGGTGAGATCATATGGTATTTTTCTTTCACCACTTGGCTTATTTTACTAAACATAATGCTCTCCAATTCCATCCACACTGTTGCAAAGAGTAGGAGCTCCTTCTTTCTTTCTGCTAGGTAGTATTCCATTGCATAAATGTACCATAGTATTTTGATCCATTCATTTACTGATGGGCACTTAGGTTGCTTCCAGCACTTGGCTATTTTAAATTGTGTTGCTATGAACATTGAGGTGTATAGGTTCTTTTGAATTGGTGTTTCAAGATCCTTAGGATATAATCCCAGCAGTGGAATTGCTGGGTTAAAAGGTAGTTCCATTTTTAATTTCTGAGGAAATTCCATACTGTTTTCCACAGTGGTTGCACCAGTCTGCATACCCACCAACATTGCACTAGGGTTCCCTTTTTTCCACATCCTAACACTTGTTTGTTGATTTGTTTATGGTGGCCATTCTCACCGATGTGAAGTAGTGTCTCATTGTGGTTTTAATTTGTACCTCTCTGATGGCTAGTGATGCTGAGCATCTTATCATATGTCTCTGAGCCCTCTGTATGTCCTCAACGGAGAAGTGTCTGCTCAAGTCCTTTGCCCATTTTTAATTGGGTTGTTTGTCTTCCTGGAGTGGAGTCATGTGAGTTCTTTACATATTTTGAAGATCAAACCCTTGTCTGAGGTATCATTGGAAAATACATTTTCCCATATAGTTGGTTTAATGCTGTTTTCTTTAGCAGTGTAAAATAGCATCTTGAACAAGTGGTGTTGGGAGAGCTGGACAGCTACATGAAAAAAAAATGAGACTCAATCACCAACTTACACCACACACAAACATAAACCAAGGTGGATATAAGACTTAAATACAAGTTGTGACACCATAAAAGTCCTAGAGGAGAACATATGCAAGAAAATCTCAGATATTCCATACAGCAATATTTTTACTCGTATGTCACCGAGAGCAAGGGACATAAAGGAAAGCATAAACAAATGAGATCTCATCAAAATAAAAAAAAAACCTTCTTTGATTCTTAAAGTGTATAAAAATGGCAGATAATATAGAAAATATTAGGTTTTATGAAAATTAAATTCACAAACATTATAAAATGTAACTTCAAGTGAAAAAGTGGACTGAATAGATGTGGAAAAGCCTAGTTTTGGTTATAAACACACAAAAAATCTAATGGCAGCTGAAAAATTATTTAAATAAATATCTGCAATTTCTGGTTCATGACAGGATGACAAACCAAAACAGTGAGCTGGGTGTCAACCTCAGCCAGCTCAAGTCTAGAAAAGCAGGGAAGCAGTGAAAATGCATGGAATTAAATAATTCTAGCAGGTAAGTGAAAAACTCCTGAGGATAAGATGGCAGGTATGACCTAGTACGCAAAGTCAGTACTAACTCATGGCAGACAGGTGAGTTTCATGAACTAGGAGATGAGCAGGAAGTTGGAGGTTGTATTTTTTTGTTTTGTTTTTTAAATTTCTGTTCGTTTTCCCCATTGAATGAGCATTTTTTTCCTCCACTGACTGCCCCACAGCACTGAGAGTTAACAACAGCCATGGCAGAGAACAGTATCATCAAAATCATGCCAAGGGTGATGGGATTTAGAGGTGATAAAAAAAAAATTCAGGCTGATTACCAGGACACACACATCTCTTTTCTCCTCTCACACCATGAGAATTGGGCAAAATCAGTCAAGGAAGATAAAGTATCCTAAAAAAGGGTGCTCGAGGAGGGGATACTCTGTTTTATACTGAGCTACATGTGTGCCACAGGACAAAAGAAGAGAGAAGGGAAGAGAGAGAAGGATGCCCTCTATGTTAGGACAGGGTCTGTGACTGCTTCACTCAGCCACTCTTAACTGCAAGGATGTCTAGGCAGGTGCACTTGTTTCTTATTGCCAAAATTACAATTATCAAAACCAAATGGCTTAAAACAATAAAATATTTCTCTTATATTTCTGGATCCAGACTCCAAAATTAAAGTGTCGGTAGGCCACACTCTCTCCAGAGGGTTTAGGAGACATACAATTATTTTCTCCTCCCAGCTTCTGGTGATTGTCAGTGTCCCTTAGCTTGTGGCCCCATCACTCCAAACTTTGCCTCTGTCTTCCTACTGCCTTCTCTTCTTAGTGGGTCAAATCCCTCTCAGCCTTCTTCTTACAAGGATGCATATAATGATTTTTAAAGACCATCTTGATAATTCAGTATAATTTTCTTCAAGATCCTTAACTGGATCACAACTGCAAATACTATTTTTCCAAAAAAAAAAAAGATAACAATTACAGGTTCCAGGTTTAGGGCCTAATGTTTTTTTCAGGCAGGGGGAGGGCATTTTTCAGTATATCACAGTGAGTACTGACATCCAGACACATTGTTGTGCTGAATAAATTTAGTTTTCTGTTGATCAGAAAGAGGAAGAAAATGAATTTGGGGCAAATAGCTAGAAACTACCAATCGCTGCCAGAAATTATAATACAAGCAAAGTAGAATTGAAAGTTAAAAACACCATAAAGAATGAAGGATGGTTATAAACTGGTAAAAGAAATAATTAAGAATACACAGTATTTATGAAAATTAACAGATAAGCTACCGCGTCATCATTCTTGTATATGTTGGACCACTTGGTCTTCAATGCACTTCCCTCTAATATTTGCATTGCTCAAGCTCTCATCTATCTCAGATACTTAATCAAATCAGACTTGTTTAAACAGCTTTTACTCTCATCCCTGTAACTTTGTTCTTACTACCTGCTGCATTTTTCTATAGTAACTAGTGCTATCTTATATCCTATGTTATATTCATTTATTTTCTACCTTGCCCTCAGCACTCCCCAAAATGAAAACTTCTCAAGAGTAGATGTTTTGCAGATTTGTTCAATGCTCTGTGCCCAGTGCCTAAAAAAAGCAATTGAAGCACAATACATCGTCAAACATAATGCTAAAGAAATAAATTGATTGAATAATTATCCATATGGATACACTAATTTAGCCAGCACAAGCAATAATTGGAAGAGTTATAGAGATAAATCAATGTATAAGATTTTAAAATACCCATCCCAGAACATTAAAATTCAAACAATAATACATAAGGAAAAAAATAGAAGATTCAGTAGTAGTAATACTATTTGGCTGCAAAAAAGAACATTTTACCCTTTGTGACAGCATGAAAGGACCTGGAGAACATTATGCTAAGTGAAATAAGCCAGTCAGAGAAAGACAAATACCATGTGATTTCACTCATGAACAAACTGAACTAACAAGCAAAATGAGGACAGACTCATAGATGGAGAGCAGGATGACAGCTCTTGAGGGGAAGGTAGGAGGTGGAGGGATGGAGCAAAAAAGAAAAAGCACTCAGGAATGTGGACAGCAGTGTGGTGGCGGTGGAGCAGAGGGGGTGTAAGGGGGATAAATGGTAAGAAAAATATAGCTAAAATAAATTGTATAAGGTATAAGATTAAAATAACACAATAGATACATACAACACACCTCCAAATCAAATAATTCTTTACCTAGGATACAAAATTTGTTCTGATCTGCAAGGTAACACTATTGCATAGAATAGGTTTTCCAAAACTCAGAGGTGGAAGAGTGAGATGAGTAGATGGACACAGTGGATTTTTAGGACTCTGTGCAGTATAGTAGTGTAACAGTGAATATGTCACTATATATTTGTCAAAACACTTAGAACCCATGTACCCCCCAAAGAATGAACCTTAATGTAAAGTATGGATTTAGTTAACAAAAATGTATAGCTGTTGGCTCATCAATTGTAATGAATGTACTACACTAATGCAAAGAGTGGGGCGTATATGAAATATCTCAGTACTTTCTGCTCAATATTCTTATAAATTTAAAAGAGCTCTACACATAAACTATTTAAAAAGTACAATGGGATTGGTAATCAATTATATCTAATATGTCTATAATAATGTAGAATATTCTTAAATATGTTTTGTGTTAAAGAGAAATTCATATGGAAACTTCAAAATAATGAAAACACCATATGCCAAGATTTGTGAATATAACTTTACTGTTATGTACAGAATAGTATGTGGCTTTAATTAGATGATCGGATAACAAGAAATAAAAGCAGTAACCCAACAGAAAAGGGTAGAAAGAGATAAGAAAGCAAATACCAAACAAGTGGAAAGATTTTTAAAAATCAGATTTTAAGAAAAAAAAAACAATGAAAGCACATCAGTAGACATCACTAACATCTAATAAAGTAGGTACAGTCTTGGAAAACAGGGCCAATTAGCAGAGAGAAAAAAATCAGAAATATGAATGCAAATAGGCAAATTACTGCAGGTACAACAGAGAAAAAGTATGGGATAAAAGTATAAAGTTGTATATATGAATTTATTTTTATGAACATACATTCAGTATTTACCAAATAAAATTGACAAATTTATTAAAGAATATATAATTTCCCAAAATTTATATTTGTTAGAAATCTATTAATTATTTAGAGAATTGAAAGATAAAGGCCTTTCTTGAACTGTCACACTTTTAAAAAAGTGCATGTTCTAAGTAGTTTTACAAGTGACTTTTGCCAAAAGTTTTTAACTCAAATACTCACATCTAATTAAAGTTATTTAGGAAAATATAAATAAAGGAACAAAATTCATAGTCTTAGGAGACAGGGGGAGGAGTGAGTGAGAGGTAATATACTGATTTAAAACAAGGTCAAAGTAGGATTAAAATAACAAAAACAAAACAGAACTTAAAAAACTATTTTCCACTTGTAAACAGAGGAGAAAATACCAAGTATAATTTTAGCTAAATGAATCCAATAGAGCATTAAACTATATTACGTATAAAATTAAAAATAAAATATATACATATTTACATATATAATAATATATATTGTAATTGTAAGAATTCAAGAAAATAGGAATTTTTAAAGCCTATATATCAAACAGAATGGTTTTCTATCTTGTGAAGAAAATGAAAATAGGGATGTGAGGGGAAAATATAATAAAACATGAATAACCAGCCATGGCAATACTGTGTGAAATGCAGTCTGTGATTAACTCATTTCTTTGCACCCGTGTTCCAGTAAAAATAGAACAAAAGTAAAAGGAAAATAAATAGATAAACTAACAGCTGAGTTGTCAAAACCAGCAGCAGCAAGAGGAGGAGGAAGAGAAGGAAGAGGAACAAGGCCAAGGCAATAACAAAAAGAAAGAAGGATGTCTGGTTCAGGCAGACAAAATATTTCTTACCTAAGAAGAACTAAAGGTCCAAATGTGTATATGAATCATACACATACCTGCTTAGGTCAGTTGTTCTCACAATGTGGTCCTAGACCGTAGCATCAACATTATTATAATTAAATTTCCATCACCATAGGAATGTTTGAAATGCAAATTCTTGAATTTTACCAGGAATCTTGTGAATCAGAACTGTAGAAGAGGAGTCCAGTGATCTGTACTTTAACGAAATGCATGTTGATGTTTGAGAATCCCTGCTTTAGATAGAGGCTGAAGTTTTAATACAGTACAGGGAGTTAAGCCCATAGGCCTTGTGTATGTAAAGGACTCTATCATTTATTGTCCAATCTGGGACATTTTTGTGTTTAAAAAGGGAGTTGATCAATGTTATAATTTTTAATGTAATAAACTAGAAGTGCCAGATATACTTAGATAACGCAGACACTGGCCTGCACTATCCGCAGTGTTATGGATGAGATGAGAGACAAATTCACATGGACTACCAAGTCCTGTGGAGGAAAAGGGATGGCACAGCTACTGTCTCAAGGGGATAGCCCCTCTGGGCAGCCTGGACACTCCCTCAAGAGAAGAGCGCCCTGACCCTTGCCTTGGCGATCTTTAATTGGGTTCAATTTGCACAGGAATACAGGTACAGTTCATTAATCATTGTCAGTCAGTAAGGATCAAACAATAGATAGCATACAAAGAACTATGAGGGCTTATTCTGAGTCAAGGTCTGTTAGCTAAAGGATTACAAAATTTGGGAAACAAACTCATTTCCTGCTTGGACCCTTATCACTTAATTGAGAGCATTCTTAGCAAAGCAGCTTTCACAGGATTTTATGACTTCTTTCTTAGGCCTGATCACCGGAGGAACCCGCCCTTTCCAGCACAGGGCTGCACCCTCCTCTGGCATTGTTTCAGGCTTAAGTCAGGCAGGGGAAGTAAGGCAGCCAAAAGATTAGGAGACTTCTCACAGACAGAATGAGGACTCAGGCTATGTCAAAGCCGAAGGGCTAGAGTCCCTCATTCCCTTTTGCTATATCCCCCCCCCCCCCGAGTCCTTCCCTGAGGGCCTCCACATGATCCTGCCTGTCTTAGGTCATCTCTCCCTTGAGGAATATTACTTGTCATTAGCTAACCAATTATGCATTGGGGGCCAGGCAGGGTGAAGTAAAAGGAGCAGAGGTAGGGCCCCTGCCAGGGAGATAAGCTTTGTCTCCTTATTGGCTTATGGTCTGAAGGTCACTCACTCAGCCTTAGCCATGGTGGGGTTACAGCTCCTGAAACCAGGCAGGGCAGTTCCCAACACTTAGAACTATGGCTCAGAAAAGAGTCTCAGTGACTATGTGGCAATGAGAGCACGCATTTAGGAAAAACACAAAGTTAAATCTGTACTACTCCTTTTGTGCAGCCATCCTTTGCCTCGAGATCCACTGAAAAAGCTGTCCCTGAATCAGTGGACTCTGTAAGGCCTTTGCAGGAACAACTGCAAAATAACATCATAAGGTCACCTTGGCCATCCAGGGCCAGTGTATATAGAAATAAATGCCCAAGAGGCAAGTGTACTGAGTTCATAAAAATTACAGATTACCAGATGACATTACAGTCATAAGAGTGAGTCACGTTGGCACATTCACAAGTGATAAGCTGGTGCTAACTAAGCAATTTGCAAGAGATTTTAAAATAAATGTTTGAAATATTTAAAGATAAAAATCAAGAACTAAATCACAAGAACTAAAGCACAAGAAGAGGGGCTTTGAAAATTAATGCTTTGGGGAAAAAAAACACAAATTTTAGACACAGAATAAATTGTATTTAAACCTAAATAATATACAATGAAAAATAGTTGGATCACGATGATTTTGAGCTTTCTCATTAGTAATCTCAAGTTAGTAAACTAGGCATGTGGCTATGGAAAACTTTGTATAAAATAAAAGAAGCAACACTTACAGAATTAGTTAGTAGAAATGGCTTAGCTTATCATTACTGATTCTTCAAGCATCTAAGAATCACTTCAAGAGAGAATCGCTAATTAAACATACTGGTAGTTTTCTAATGGAGCAACAGACTGAGTACCTAGGGCAAAATCAGTGGATAAATATAATCACATGATTTTAAATTCTTTGTACGGTGTTTTCTAATACTAAAATGATCTGTATGGTTTTGACTCAAAGGTATTTAGACATATTATGAAGACTATCTCTAAAGAAATAAAAGTTAAAATTGGAATTGTTTCCATGCATTAGACTATCATTGCTGTTTATACATTCTTACTCCTTTCCATTTATATCCCTTCCTCCCACATAATGACTTCACTTTAATTCTTAAAGTTACACATTTCTAGCAAGCACTCTTGCTAAACAAAAAAAAAGTGGATTGGATTTCCATGATTCATCCTGATTCATTTGTTCATTTAAGGAGTAGAACTTAAAGATAATATGAAATATGAGAAAATTGTTAATAATCTTGACATTTTTAGTCCTACTTCCAGTGTTTGTTTTCTCTTTTCAAATAAAACCTAAGGATGCTATCTTTTAAGTGCCAGTCATCTATTAAACATTTAGGTAAAATATAAACTTGATTCCTAGAAGAAGTTAAGAGATTAGATCTCTTTCTCCCCCCTCCGCCATTCCTCTCCCTTCCTCCTTCTTTCTCTTTTCTTTTAATAAGTTCTTGGATTCTATTCCCAAATAATAGATGTTAAATCCATGTAAGAATTTCAGAACATTCTGATGGAACAAGAAAGACAGCTGGTGGTTCCATTATTACTGAGATATGGTACCAATCAAAAGTCTTCTTTTTAGACTCAATCTGTTTGAGATTGCCTGTATGGGAAATAAATATAAATACATAACTATTCATACATATATATTATTTTACAGTATGCACAGAAAAACATATATAATGAATTTGTTTGAAAATATATATAAATCTTGTAATATAAAACACATTATACTCCACAGATGATCATCATATTACTTAGATTTTTACTTACATATTATACATTTTATCAAATACATTTAGGCTTTTAAACCAATTCTTCCCTTCTTTTAAGATGTTCAGCATTTCAAGTTTAAAATTTCAGTGAACGTACTATTTCTGTAATGTACATTTTTGTGGAAAGGGTCAAAAATTATTAATGTGTTTCTCAGTTTTTCTCCTCTCTTTTTGCTCACTTGGGCTTTAACCTAGTCTGGCTCTCCAAACTGGCACGGTAAGGACTGCGGGAAGGCACAAGGGTAGAAAGGTAAGGGCAGCTCAATCAGAGTATCACAGGAACATGGCTAGTGTGAAGGATGTACTGCTTTGTCCTCTAGCATAGCAAAGGGCACAGCAATAACAGTTAAAGGACAAATTGGAGAGATATGGGAAAGTGAGCTTTAGTGAAGAGACTGGGTAAGAACCTCTCAGCAATTTTCAAAGTGTAAACAATAGAAAAGACAGATTATTTTTAATAATAATTTCTCTGGACAATACTCTAGAGTGACCTGTAATATTACTGAGATGACTGACGTCTCTTCAGCTCTAAGTTTGGATCACAAAGGCACTGTCTTAATAAACTTATATATTTTAATTCAAGTAGTGCGGTTAAATCACCAGGATCCCCAGGCGTCCATAAGACCAGTAAACAGGCCTTGAAAGGTGTAGCAATATGAATTGAAATATTGTATTAAAAACTACATTGCAGTAACTTGTTACAAAAAATAGTTTTATGAATATTGTATTAACTCGTATTGTTTACTATAGTTTTAATTAATTGATATTGCTTATGTTTTAACATGTGCTGGCTTTATTAAAATAATTCTGAAAACACAATGAAGTGAGTATGCCTGAGGATGAAATTAGTAAGAACGTAGCAAAATTTTGGATATGGAGATGAATTTAAAGCAATTGAGGATATACTGGGTGATTTTTAAATCCTCTCACCTTGTAAATTATACAGGTCTAATACTAGTGTGTTTGTTTTCTTTGGATATGTTAGGGTAGAAAAGAATATGAAATTGTTCTTATTATTCATTGAGTAGTCAAGAGAAAGAAAACAGGAGGGGAAAATTGTTGGTGTTAGTAGGGTAAGGACCACCAAACCAGGCATTTCAATTTTGTTGATAGGACCAGCAGAGAGCTCATTTCTGAAGAAATGAAACTTGCTTTCTGGGCCTAAGTAAATAATTTCTTGAAATCAATAATGTCAAAAAATATTGGAATAAGATTTAATTTATTTAACACTTGAGATTTAAAATGTCATTGCAAAGGTGACTGCATCTTTTTATCTAAGTGATAAGGTCAGATTTTAATGATTGAAAATTTTGCTTTACATTATTATTAATGTCCTAGGCATAGAAACTGCTTGTTTGTTTTTATTGACAGAATATTTTTTATTATATTTTGAATTATAAACCACATTCTGTTGAACTTAGAGATATTTATTTGTGCCCCCTTTTGGCAAAAGAAATCCCACATGCTGAGTTAGTCCAATGATTGCACGAGGAGAAATGCCACTACACCTCAATCCTTCAAAATAGTTCTCGACGGCTTTCAGGGCTATCATTGCTAGCACAGCATTGGGATGGATCTCAGTCCTATAAACAGTGTTCAGATCTCATGCCTTGCTCTGGAAAGCTGGTCCTGGCACGTAGATCATAGATGCCATAAAAATTGCTTGTCAGGAGAGGTGAAATTGGTAGGCAATTACTACTGAAAGAATGATTGACAGCAAGACAATGCAGAACATCTTTGGCTGCGGGAAATGGGGGCCATCGATGGCTGCTTTTTCACCCCACCACAAATGGTTTCTACTACAATAAACAAGAAAATGCTCTTAACTGAGAGATTTCTCTTAAAGTGACTGATTATGACAAAGTGGGGGGGGGGAGAAGCAGAAGTCCATATATTGAGGGATTATGGTGACTTGAATTCTGCTTTTTATAAGGTAATGGTTCTTAGACCTATGCATACACCGCAGTGATTAGTGGTGATTATGAAAAAAGTAGGTCCCTCGGTCTTGCTGCAGACCTAAAGAATTACAACTCAAGAACAGAGCCTTGGTTTCATAATTTATAAAGTCTCATAGATAATTATCCTAAATAGCCAAGTTTAGGAATCATAACTAAGAAACACTTTTATGGTGATCTGTGAAAACGTTTAGCTCCTACCCAGCATAAAGTCTATCTTGTTCATCTTTATTTCCTCTGTATGGTTGATTTTATATTACTAGATATACACTTTTTAATCTCTAGGACAGATTGCACAATATCATTTCTTTTTCTAGTAGCTTCAAATATTATCTATTATCTAAAACTGAGACTCAACTTCTTTTGATCAAATTTGGAGTATTTTATAATTTCTCTTTATTCTTATTTTAAACACTTGTTTATCATGTCAGAGCCTTGGTATTCTATGACCATGACAAGCACTTCCAGCTTCCAGACAGTGTTGGAACTCCAAGAATATGTTTCTTTATTGGCAAAAATATCAGTTTCATTATTGTTAGCAGTGCTTGCATCCTGAAAGTAAGAGTTGACACGGAGATATTTGAAGTTATCCAAGGATTTAAACTAGCAAGGAAGGAACAAATAAACAAACAAACAAAAAAAGGAGTTAAGAATACCCAGTATGTTGAGCAATGAATATTGGAATAGTTGATGAAAGTGGTTAGGATTAATAGAAAGGATTATAAAACTAGGAGGGGATGATATGGTGTAATGATTGGAAACAAATACAGAAAATATAGGACAGATGAAAAAATGATACAAGTTCAATGAAAACAACTAAAAATATGGATGGATAAAAATACAAGAGACAGATATTACCAATTTTGCTATAGAAATCTTCTGGAATTTTCCAAAACCAGCCTTAAAGTGATGGGTTCCCAGTGTGGTGGAAATAAAGATCATCAGCTCTGAAATGAATAGCATCTGTGAGATAAGAATGTTAAATTATTCATAAAATATCCCAGGATATTCACAAGAGATTACGTAAAGGTGAAAATAGCGAAAAAGGACTAAAATGTTCTTAGAAAAGTGGGGACTGTGTGCAAGATGAAAGGATGACTGTGGCAAAAATAGAGGAGCAGATGTAAAATTGTGCTATGAACTTCAAATAAGGAGACATTTTTTTTTTAATGAGGCATCATGATTTTCTAGAGTGGAAATAGGTGATAACAATCATCCCATCATTTTTTTCCAGACCCATCATGGTATGTGTGTGGAAAAACCAATTCCCTATAAATAATAGCTTTTAATGTGTCAACACATATACATTTTTATTATATGTTTAAAATTATGCTATATTTTATCATTGAAGAAGGGCGGATACACCGGTTTTTTGTTTTGTTTTGTTTTGTTTTAACCCTTAGGATGAGCTTACAATCTAGTTAGGAAGACTCATCTGCACTCTTGTAATGTATGAACAAAAGACTGGGATAAAAGTAGTCAAAAATATTGATTATATATTAACTATGGAAAAATTCTGCGGCAGGATTCTAAATCACAAATCTGCTACTATGTTGTGGAGAACCCATTTTTAACGTGAGTTCAGTAATATAGGAGATAATTTGGTTTCCTAGGCTGGAAGTTGGAAATAAAAGCTGTAAAAGAGATAACTTACATCTATTATTATTTAAACAAGAATGTTAAAGGCTTAAGTTGATGCTGAAGATAAAGTTAGTATTCTCCTTGATAAAAAGTGAAACACCTCATGGGAGAACACCAAGAAGCACAGAGCAAGAGTTTGAATGGATTCTCAACTTGACTAACTTATCATATTAAAGAGAAGCTGATAGAGTTTATAATTTTTACTTGCTTAGACTTATGAACAGAAAAAATAACTGAATGCATATACTAATTTTATATCACCTATAATTTGTTTAATATATACATGACTATTTGCAAAAAATACTGTGTAGGTGTTATTGGACTAACAGGTGTCAAACTTTTAATTAATAGGACCATTGAAAGTGGAATCATATCAGACTTGGATTATCTCTTTCATAAATTACTCCATCTTACATTTAAACAGCCCTGTTATTATTAAAGTCTAGTGGTGGACACCAATTTGCAAAACATACAAACAAATGTGGAAAAGTAATTGTATCAAGCTAGTCCTGAAGTAGTGGTGCATGAACTAACATTCTAAATCATGAGAAGGAACTAAGTAAAAAGGAAAAAGAGACATAAGGTGTAAGTTGCTGTGGTGTGAGAAATTATTGGTGACTTCACAGAACTGAGAGAAGGCCCCATGACTGGGCACAGGGAGAGAGAGGGAGCTTAGTATGAAATAAGGATGAACAAGATGCACAGGGACCTAACTGTCCTGGGTCTTTTTTTGGCCATATTCAAGATATTTTATATTTGGAAAAATAGGAAACTATAAATATCACTTAGCAATGGCCTTACTAATTCTACATAAACAATAACACCAATCTCAGCAGCCTAAAGTTCTAAAATTATTTGCTTTATAAAACTGTGTTTCTTGGGGGCCTGAGCTTGAGAGGGTTAGTTAACCCTCTCAAGCTCAAGGGTTAGTTAACTCTGCTAATTATGTCTCTTGTTCTCATTCTGGATGCAGACTAACCTGGACCAGTTCTTTTCGGTGGTGATGGAGGCACTACAAGGCAAGTGGGAATCACAAGGACCTGAGCTCAGAACTGGACTGATTTCACTTTTTACTTCAGCTATTGGCCAAAGCAAGTCAAAAAGTTGGATCTAAAATCAAGGGGTGGGGAATTGCACTCCTGTACTGAGGAAGGAGAAGCAGTACAAAATTATGCATGCTAACCTAATGTACCACACTACGGAAAAGGTTAAGTGTGTGGGTACATGTATGTGTGTGTGAGAGAGAGGTTGGGGAGAGGGAAATTAAAGAGAGAAAGGTAGCATGATAAAATTATCTTTTTAAGGTATTTTGATTCAGTATGGAGAAATAGGGTTTATCTATCATCTATCTATCACCTATCTGTCATCTATCATCCATTGACCTCTGTAGTATTCTTTGTAAGAAATAATTGTTCTTTGGACTTTAGTGGTAAGGTAGTAAAAAGTGTATGAATTTGAAAGATATTTAACAGGGACAATCAAAAAGAGTTAATGATGCCTTGATTACAAGAGTAGAGTGAGAGGAAGTTAGTGAATGGGCAGAAAGTTTTCTGAAGTGACAAACTGAACATACCATGATGCCCTTTGTCAGAAAGGAAGCAGCAGAAAAAGAACAAATTTAAAGGCCTGGATCATGATAAAAAATATCTGCTTTGGAAATATATAGCTGAAGGTACTTTTGAAAAATGTAAAAAAAGAGATAATAATCAGAGAATTTGATTTTAAGGTTTGCATTTTAGAAGGAGGCCTCTCCTGGGGATAAAAATTTTGAGTACATGAAATTACCATAGAAGAACATTGAGAACTATTCATGAGATAGGTCTTCATGACAAGTCCCAGGTAGAGAAAGGCCAGTCTGCAGAGGGTCAGAAGAAGCAGATAGAAAAGTAAATGAAAAAACAGGGATTGGTGGTGTCAGGGACCAAGAGGATTGTGCTTCAAAAAGAAGCAAGTAAACAAGTCAAATGCTGCTTTAAGGTCAAACTAAAATGAAAAGTAAAAAGTTTCCACTCAGTATACTGACTGCTGACATAATGGTTAGACAAAGAAAAATTTGATTAGGTTTAAGATTGGGATATAGAGTGGTAGGTTTTAGATGAAAAGTATTCTAGCAAAGGTTTGGTTGTTTGTTTTTGCTTTTACATTTTATTTAATTTTATTTGGCAAATCACCAATTCCACCCATCACTAACCCCTTGAGAGAGAGAGAGAGAGAGAGAGAGAGAACCAAAATAACCAAATCTGTGGATGTAAGACTGTGAATGTCATATCTCTGAGCTTTTGTCCTTTTTAAAAAAATTCTTCAATATAAAAGTAAATACTCCTCAAACTCTCACTAGAGCTAAAAATAACAGGTGCACATGAAGAGTGCAGAGTAGTGTCTTAGGGGAATGTGGTCCTTCTGTAAGAGCAATTGCAGCAAACCGTAGCCTGCCAACACGGGCTGTTAAAAGTGATGTTGCTGATCTGCTTGCTGTTGGATGCCAGCGAATTAGATCTCAGTCACGAGAGTGGCAAAAATAATACCCTAATAAAATACAACAAGCATGTGTGAAGTATCAGGCTGAGAGTTTTATATTTGAAAATATATTTTTTAAATTCTTAGTGTATTAACTGTGGGGAAGCCCTACATTGCATTAAGGGATGGACTTTCTGTTTTAAACATCTCTACATTATGTCTTGTACAGATTGGCCCCAAACTAATGTTTGCAGTAAGAAATACGTTGAAATGCAGTGAATGTAAAATCTTTGTTTTTGACTACAGAGAAGCTACCCTGATCCATTTAATACTAATGACATAAGTGCTGACTATGAGCACCAGAACTGTTCAGTAAAGTAATTTTTATGTTGTTTCATGATTTAGATTCACCTTGAATCTACGTGTTAGAACAGGGCAATATGGTGCCAGCCTTATTTCCAGGAGAAAGCAGTATCAAAGGCAAGGCTACTCAAAAAATACCAAGTACACTGGTAAATATGATGACCCACACAAATCTTTACAATTCTATTAGAAAACTGATACGTTTGAATGCTCAACAAAACTTGTGTGATAAAACACATGAAATAATTCAGAACAATTAGTAAAAAAAACAACAGAACTGTATTTTTACATCCACTACAGTAGCATTGGGTATTATAAAATATATATTTGATTCTTTAAACTGATATCCAATATGTAAAAGAGCTGTGTTTGAGTAATAAAGCATTTTTTTACACATTATAGCCCCAGAACCTGTAACAATAATTATAATAGGTAAAAAATAAGTGGTTGCTGAATAAATAAATTTCATAAAGTTAATTTCCAACACATATAAAGTAAAACAAGAGACTATGGTTTTGTTCCTCCGTGATTCTGAGCTGCCTGATGGCAGATAGGTAATTTTTAGTCAGCATCACTGATCAGTAGTATAGTTAGAGGCCGAACAACTCCTTTTCCACTTAATATAGAAAGCCTGCAGACAACACTTTCAAGTTAATTCTTAATTTCATATTTGCATTTCTTAAAGCATTTCAACTATATAAATTTGCTTTAGGTGGTATTTAAGAGTTTGAGCAGTGTATTATATGATCTGTTGCGATTCTTTTAATTTCCTTGTTTCATTTTCACTTGTAGGGTAGAAGAGCCCTTGATTATAAAATTCTAATGTAACATATGGGTACAATTGTTAATTTTAATACCAAATGCCTTCTTTAAGGTAATCATGTGGTTCCTAGTTCTGTAATCTGTTCAGAAAACTGAATAGGAAGTATTTACAACATTGTTATATTTATGTCATCTTTGGACTTTTTCTTCCACAAACTACGTTTTGCACTTGCATCATAGTGATAGATGACAGCTTTGTATTCTTTATTCTCACAACCTAAGAAGTGTTAAAAAATCTGTCATCGGAAACACTAATTCCGATTACAGGAGAAGCACCTCAAGTTATTGGTATGTTAATTGAATGAGGTTTAGGGAAAAGTGTCATCTGCCTTACAGCATTCATTTGCATATTAATAACAAAACTTTGTTCAGCAGAGATGTTTTTTGATTAAAGTGCTAACGTAAGAGCTTGCTTAGAGATTATATGATCTCAAATTTTCAACTGAAATAGTCATAATTTTGAAGAAAAAGTCTTCTCAGACAAGCTATTTTCATAAAGGAACAAAGAAACAGATTGAAACAACTGAAACTATGTCTATACATGCCGAAGAGTAAAGAAAGCAATGTTCTAAGGCACGTTATTAAAAATGACTGGGTTGTTTTTTGTTTTGCTTTGGAAAATAACGTTCCCCTAGTGATACTGACAGAACTTTATGGTGGCCAGATAAAGTTTCTAGTGTTCTTGCTCAGAGGGCTTTTGTGTGAACCCCGAGGCTGGCACAATGGTGGGGACTCTGGCACACACCCACTGTGGCCAGCAGTGACTCTGAGACTTTGTATTAGTGATATCAACACTCAGAAATATTTAAACTGCTTCTGTCTCAAAACCCTACCACCCCATAAGTCTTAAGCCTATGGACAGACTCTGTTAGAAATTTTATTTCAGAGAGTTAAATTTCTAATTTCCCTGGTCAGCCTTGCTTAATTTAGATTTTGAAATACATGTGTACAATTATGTAGATGATACTAAACTAACTTTTGCAAAAGTTTTCAGAAAGCTATGTTTTCTAAAAAGATCTCCTTTTTAAAGAACTCCTATTTTTTAATCCAGCTGTTTCCGATTCTGCTTTGCAATTACGTAGTTCTCTGGTTGAATATACTGTCATCTATCTCATGGAGATCATAATTTTGTATAAATACCTTGTAGTTTTCTAATTTGTATTATGTAATATTCCTTATAACTTGACATCCACTCCCTTTTTAAATTCATTATTTGATTTTTTGGGGGGGAAAGGGCATAGAATTTAAACTCTATAATAGTTTATAATTTTAAATATATGAGCATCAGGATAAACTAGTACCTAGTGGGTTTTTTAAGTATTATCTTATTTGCAGGTTAGATATTTCTTTTCAAATTATTTTTCTTTCCAAATAGGCATAAGCTATACAAAGGCAGGTCTTTTTTTTTTTTTTTCCAATTTATAATTAGGTTCTAAGAAAGAAAACACTACTGACCAACAACTAGTTATGGCAATGAATTTGCATCTGATCTTTTGTTCTCTCTTACTATTCTCCCTTGTAATTGGCAGAAGTCTCTGAGTTAAGAAGAAAAAAATTAAGACCCTTAACTTGTCCTCATTAAACCTCTGAGCTAAGAGGGGTAGGAATAGATAACACTTTGAATCATATTATATTATACTTAGAAAATTACATACAACTTCCTGGATATTTTTACCTGAATGTTTCAGAGATAACTAGGAACATAAATTTATTTTCTTCCTCCTTTACCAGACCTGCCTATATTTTAATTTTTCCCTGTCTTTTTGAATAGCATCATCATCTAGCTACCTAGATACTTGTACCTGAGTCAGAAAGCTGAGATTTATTCTTACTCTTCCCTCTCACTTAGTCTTTAATACCTATCACTGGGGATAAAACTATCCATTTTGCCTCTTTAACATTTCTGAAATTACTCCTTGCTCTCCATCCACATTGTAATTGCTTCGTTTCAGATCACTGTCCCCTTTCTTCTAGACCGCACTGGAAGCCCCATGTTTCTGCTAAGAATGTTTCAATAGCTTTTTCAACTTTCAAGTTGAAGTCTTCAGCAGGCTTTGCCATGGAAGAATCTTTCATATATAGTAACTTTTACCTCCCAAGCTCTATCTCTTACTGTTGTGAGAAAGCCCCAGGATTGATTGTGAAGAACTGAGACATAGCCCATTCAAATTTATAAGAGCTTTAATTGGATAAATTTACATAAAAAAGCAGCTGCTCCCAATAGTGGCTAGCCAGGAAAAGTCCATCTCTTTCCCAAGACAGGGTCTCCTTTTTATGGAAGGTTAGTAGTAAAACCGTATGGCCCGTAGTCATGAAGACCAGCAGAAAGAATTACACTTTCCTAAGTTAACAGATAACAGGAGGCAGTTATCGCACTCAGTACGTTCATTAACCTCCTTCCTGGGGGGCCATGACTTTTGTCTTTGGCTGTATTGGAATTCTGGTTTTCTGGGTAGTCAGCCAAGCCTGAGGCCATAGAGAATTAAACAGAGTCCAACATTTCCCAGACAGACACCTTTGCTGTTGGAGTCATGCTGCATCTAAATTGAGTTCCCCTCTACTTGCCCCCTTGTTCATCTTCCTTCCTGCCATCCTTAATCATGGCATTCTCTGTTTTCCTTCTGAGTTGATGTACATGTTTTTTTTTCCTTCAGCTTAAGCATATCTTTTTTTTTCTTAGCTAATTCTTACTCTTCCTTCGAAGTATTAGAAAGATATTTTGACCCTCTTTTCTATGCAGCTGGGTTTTCATGCACTTTCTATGATCTGCCATAACATCTCAAATTTGCTTTTATTGAGCACTAATTAGGTCCAATCACAATTGCCTTCCACTCAAACATTCTGGACTAAGAGATTATGTCTTTTTTTCTCTAATTTCTAGCACAGTGCTCAGCATACAGTTCATGATCCAGATGAATTTCTTGAATGGGTAATTGAATGAAATAAGCCAGATTATTTTACAACTCATTTAATTTTTTTTTGGTTTTTCTGTTAGGAGGTTTACACAGCAATGTAAACAAGCCCATATGCAGCTCATTCAATGTATCTGGTGACTTGACAGAAGATTCCAACCCGAAACTGTTCTACACGTGTAGAGAAACCACTATATTCCTCACTGCCACCCATACCATGCCCCATGCTTAAAACCTCAGAAAATATCTTTGGCCTTTATTCTCTTCAATTGTTCACACCCAATATTCAAAAAATCCTCTTAATTCTACCCCTAAATATCCCTTGGAGGCTCTACCTACCTCTTAATTCCTACACCCACTATATTGGCTCCTGCTCTCTTTATTTCTTGTGGAAATTGGTCCTCCTAAATAGCTTCTCGGGTCTCAACCTTGGGTGGATGAAAAAATAGACTTTTTCTCTGTAATATCACTATGATCATAACTAGAGGATAAAAATTAAAGTATGACAGAGAAAATGTCATTTATATAAAATCTACTTTATTTTTTTCTTGGGCCCACAGCTAAATTTTATTTCTTACATTCTACTGACAGACAACATTTCAACTGTGATGGATCTTGGACCATAACGTGAGTAGATAATTGTTCATCTGATAAGATTCTGGAGCTTGTCTTTTAAAACATCTAGATCTACTGTTTACAGTGACTAATACATTTGATAACCAAAATGTTGAGGGTGAGTTCTTAAATTACAAATGAGTCATGGCTCCAATATTACTACATATGGACATTTTGGAAAATCATTTTCTTGCTCTAAATCTGGGTTGTCTCTTCTAGAAAATGGTAGCAGTCTCACTGAGATGTTTCAAATTAAATATATAATTAGAATTCAGTAAATACTGTCTATTAATACCTGTAAATCAAAGATAACAGTTACCACACATAGGCTTGTTTTGCAATTAAATGAGATAATTTGTAAAAAAAAGTATTTACTATAGTACTTGGCACATTTTATGTGCTTAAGTAAATTAATACATGTGACTATTATAATTATTATCACTAATATGAATTATGCCACTCAAAGTCCTGACAAAGTATTAGATGATATTGACCTCAATCTTATTACAACTTCAAACAATTCGAAATCTTAAATCATAGTAATCTCTCATCTCTTCAACAAGATGCTGATTATACAAATGTTATCTGTTTTTGAATTTGGAAGACTAAGGAATGCAAAGATAGAATTGACCATTTAAATCTTCAGATATCACCCTCTTCCCCTCACCCTCTGACAATAGGTAAGTATTTAACAAAATGCAAATTGTTTTTTGGCTACTGACCCAGAGGTAGGAGGGGAAGTTAGTCCAAATAATGAATAGATTGACAATTGTTATGTCAGTGAATGAAATTTTTTCTGCCGTGCTATTATGTTCAATGTCTTCCTCATAGTTGCTATTGGCTTTAAAATCCTGGTCATTTGCTTTTTTTTTTTTTTTTTTGCAATTGGTGTCTAGGGTTCACCTCAAAAAGCTAATATTTAAGACATAATTATATATGGAGAAAAAGGAAAACAATTGATAATATATAATTTAAATACATATTAGAAAATATTTTAAATCTACTTCAGTCTCTGACAGTTCTAATTTTATGAGTCAAGAAACTTAAACACTGTCACAAGTACATGATTTTCACTTCTGGGTACATTATAGCATACTCAGAACTACAGTTGAATTATGAATAATAGCTGTGATTTTAGATGTTGAAAACAAAAATGAAACAGTATAATATTTACCTTTCCTTAGAGTGTACTTAGTCTAGTTAAAATGTGCTGGTGTGGATTTGAGCAAGTGGTAATTGACTGCGTTTGAAGACTGGAGGCAAAGCCTAAGTGCTAACTCAAGCAGGTCATTAGCACACTGGTAAAACGCTCACAGGTTGTATTATGTACGCCATTCTACGTGTGCATTTCAGACATCGTATTTATTATTGAAGGTGTTAAAGCTACTTGGGCTAAATAATACAGGTTGGTATAACTTGATAATTTATTAATAGTACCTCATAAATGGACCATTTTCTATCTGTTATTTTGTCACGCATTATTTTCCTCTTTCCTACTCACCTTATTTCTTTTGATAATAATGAATAGAGTTGTTTCCACTCCTTGATTTTTAGATGCTATAAACTTTATTATGTGAAAATATAATATTGTCTCCCAAAAGTTTAGGAATTTATGTCTGTTCTTGGTAAATACTGATGACTGAGTTACTAATCAAATATTTATTAAATATTTTTTTAAATTAGAATGTTGAGCCCTGGGCAGGTAGTTCAGTTGGTTATGATGTCATCCTGAAATGCCAAGGTTGCCGGTTGGATCCCCAGTCAGGGCTCATACAAGAAGCAACCAATGAATGCATCAATGAATGGAACAGCAAATCTCTCTCTCTTTCTCTCCCTTTCTCTCTCCATCTATCTCTCTCAAATCAATAAAAAAATAAAAATCATAGAGCTGTATTTCTTATATATGAAACTTGTTTGTAAAATTAAATTTATTAAATACTATTGCAAAGAAATCTTTCCCCTGGCTACTCTGTATTTTATTGTCCAGTGTGGAATGGAATCATTTCTTACTCTCTCTCATCTTGGCTGGAGTTTATTAGATATTTTTGATTTTTCTCATCTTCTTCTCCTACACCTATCATTTGTTTTCTACATCTGTAAAATAAAGCCTGCCCTCATTTGATGTCTGTGATTCCCACTTAATCCTACACACCAGTACACCTCAATATACTGTGTTCACTCACATTCAAGCTTTCCTATCTTTCTTAGGGACTTTTTCTTTTCTCTACGAGGTCATAAACATAAATATGTTCAGGAGCCACATATCTTATGTGAATATGTTAACTATTATTAAAAGGACATGGTGGCACTTGTAGCAAGGTTATTAGGGCACACCCTACTTAAACACATTTAGTTATAAAATTTTGAATTTGCCAAACTAAACAGGGGTTTTACTGCTAGCAGCTGTTTTCTAACTTTGGCCATGGGATGAAGTCCAAAATCTTTGGTATGCCGGAACTTCTGATCCTTGTCCTCTGACTCAGCCCATGTTCCCCTCATTCTGTGATATGCACACAAAACTCCAGTCGCTCCTACCTTTCTCCATCCTTTCTGTCAGAATTTGTGCCTTTTCACAGACTTATATCTCCCTGCTTTCTCTTTCCCAGGGCCCCTGTCATAATTCTCTGAGACTGCTGGGAAAATTTCTTCTTAGTCTTCAAGTCATCCTTCAAATTGTATTTCCTTTGAGAAATATTCATTTAAGTCAAATAAGTGACCTGTAATCCAATGGCTGCATAACTATTACAGAATCTATCTTATTTATAAAAGTGTAATTATTTATTTATCTCTGACATCCCCAACAAGACTGGCCATTTTTAAAGATGTGAATGTCCAGCTATAACCTTAAATTACTTTGCTCTTCTTCCTAGCTAGACATCAACACGAGTCTCTGGTATCAATTAGTAATTGCTTTCTGCTATAAGGTTTTTTTCCCCTCAAATAATAAAACCAGAAAAGTAAACCACAATTCTATCAAATACCCTTTATTTTCAATCAGCTTTTGTTAGCTTACACATATTACATCAAGGACATAAGATAGCTGCTCCAATTCCAGCATCAACATCATATTCTTGGCAAAAAGAACCAGAATGGACAAAAATAGAAGGGTATGTACTGCCTGGGGTACTTCGCTTTAGAGGTTTTTTTTCCTTAAATAATCAAATAGTTTCAATTATATATACTTGGACATAATTATGTTATACAAATACTTTAGGCTACCAGGAAAAGCCAGAAAATAATAAATTTTTAGTTGAATTTGTCTTCACCCTGAAAATATTGGGCTTTGCTAGTGAGGAAGAGAAGAATAACTATTAGTTTCCTTGTATGTCTCCTGGGCATCGTTATTTAGCACTTGGTTGTGACCTACACAGGGTCTTTGAATGCAATATATTTAAGTAAATGTCTGCAAATCAACAGATTGATATTTAGAGGAATGTAGTGAGAAAACTGTAAGATATCACCAAGACAAATAAAAAAATGCAGGACAGAGTCACTTTTATAGTTCATTTAGAGTATATAGAAACGTAAGCTCACCTTTGGAAGAAGCGACATGCACAATAGAAACCCCAAGGACCTAAGTACCTAGTGCACTTACTTGCACATGTCATGACTGAGAGTGTTCTGAGCTCAGCTCTGCATTTTTGGTAGTGTTGTTGCCCAGGACAATCCCACCCAAATATTTTTGGTCTGCTTCCTATTTTCTCATAGGTGTCTTCTTTTCTTGGTAACATCTGACTAACTTGCTACTGCCCTTTAGATGATAATGGATTAATACCATACCTTGTCTAAGTAAATTATTAACAGTTGCACAGAGGTATTTGAGAAAATAGGCTTTTATATAAGGAAATGAGTAAATCTCATTCCCTGGGCTGCTATGTGGTAGAAGTAGTTGTGGATGGGTATGATTTTAAGCAACCTCAACTCCTGAGAAAAACTAGTATTCATACTGGATCAGCTTGGTTTGCTCCTTGAGACATTGTGAATGGTTTCTCTGGGCTCTCTCCTCCCCTGGAGAGCTCCACACTTAGCTGCACTCTTCATCAGTGCTACACTCTTATCTTCAGTGTGCAATTACTTATAAATCACACTTGAATACTGCTCTTTCACTTTCTTCTCTTATGGTCTCCTGCATAGACTTCCTAGGAAACATACAAAGACAAAATCTCTCTCCTTTTTTTCACCTACTACTCATTGCATAGACTGCCAACCACATGTAATAAAAGTTTCTTGGTAAATTTGACCTTCTCTGGGAGTCCCTCTTCTTGCTCAGACTGTTCCAGAGAAAGCTGCCTGCTCTGAATACACATGGACTGAGCGTTGACAGGACCGGACCACCAGTTCCTGGTCTCATCACCTGCAGCTGGGTTATTGCAACAGTTGGGTAAACAGTCTCCTCATGGCCAAACTCTCACCTTTAATCTATCATCCCCAGGCTATCAGAGAACTTTCTGAAATAAGATTCTGAAACACGGTATTCTCCTGCTTTGCCCTTTTTAACAGTCTCTATTGTTCAAAATATTTAAGCATGGTATCAAAAGCTGTTCACACCTAGACTTTAAAATCGATAGAGACAGTAAATGGATTAGTGTTTGCCTGGGGAGGGAGGAGAGATGGGGATTAACAGGAGTAAGTGCCCGTGAAAGATCTTATTGCACGATAAAAATGCTTTAGAACTGATTTATAGTAAGGTACAACTTGGAAATTTACTAAAAAAATCTTCAAATTGTTCACTTGCAATGGGTGAATTTTATGATATATAAAATATGCCTCATTAAAAATATATATTTGCACATGAGCATTGCACCTTTCTTATTCAGGGGATTACCCAGTAGCTGCTTCTTTCTACTACATTGAATTTGGGCAATTTATTAAAAATTGAAATGAACATAGATTTTAATGCATTGGATCAAGGTTTCTTTCAAAACCATGAGTTGGAGCTGAGTGATGTCCTGATAAATACAAGGGCAGCATTAATACAGGCTACAATGAGACTAAGATATTGTCACCTCTAATACTTCAAGTTTCCTAGCACCTGTCCATTCACAGCTTCTTCCAGTTGTTGAAGTCTACTTAGCCAGGGAAATTTTCCCAAGACAAACTTCGAAAAAATAATAAGGCAATATAGAGCAGTGGCAGAGATGTTTCAGGAATAGAGTAATGGCCCCAACCCTCCCCCTTTAGAGTTAGAGGTTTGAAGAAGAAACATAACCCTGAGACAAAATAGGATTATGATAAACAAGGAAGTGGGTTATTTTTATGCGCTTGCATGCACGCACATGTGTGTGTGTGTGTGTGTGTGTATGTGTATGTTTAATCCATATTCCACTGACCTCAAGCTCACTGTAACTTCACATGAAAGATCTGGGATCCAAATTACATATCACCAAACCAACTTCCTCCTTTTAGGAGTGGTACTTATCAAGGTTACATGAGCCATGAGTCCTGGAGTTAATATGTAAACACATATCTTCTTTATCATTAATTACTTTCATTACATAAGTTTAAAGTATACAATTCTGTTATACATCATCTGTATATTTGATTGTGTGCCTATCACTCGAAGTCAAGTCACCTTCTCTCACCAACACTGAAACCCCTCTGCGTTCACTACTCCTCTCCCTCCCGCTCCACTTCCTTTCCCTCTGGCAATCACCATACTATTGTCTGTGTCTATGATTTTTTGTTTCAAACACAGGTCTTTTGACAATAGATGCAGAGCAAAAGAGCTGTTAGTATGCTGAGTTCATCTATTTTCACTGAACTAAAGACATATTCCTGGAGGAGAATTTGTCTTATTGGTAAATTTGCTCCACAGTCCTGATTCAGAACTTGTCTTGGAAATTCTTGGCCTCTAGGCCTTATGGGTCATGAATGGCAAAGGCCAGAGATTTGAAGCATTGTTGTGGGAGATGGCATCTTGTTTCTCAATGATGACACCTTTGTTCTCAGTAATGACATGTCCATGAACATGCAGGGACCACCCACAAGGTTCAGCTCCAGTGATGAGATGCTGAAACACTCTTTCTGAGTAAAGTGAGCCCAGATGAGAGAATTCTCTAAAAGAAATCTCATAGTCATATAACTATTTGTCTCTAATTAGAGGTCAGATCGTGCGATAGATACATTGATCTCCTACGAGCCCATGACCTTTTTTCTCTATTCTTTTTAGCTCATATAGAATGCTCAGAAGTCAATCTTAGCTACCTACATGGTCCAAAATTGTCTTTGCTTAAGAGCTTTGTGGCAGGTTTTCATGCAGATTTCATTGTCTTTTTATGAAGAAATATAAAACATTTTGCTAAGTAAAATTTACAATAGCTGTATTTCATGTTTTTACACTTGCTTCACTTTCTCATTCTATCTGTTTTTTTTCTTTTGTCACTTCAGAGTATAAAAGCATGTTCCACAGCACTGTACAAATGATAAATATAATTTCCATTCCTCTCACTCTTCATCTTTACTGCTAAAAATCTACAAAAGTGTAAGGTATCATTATACACTGGCACTATGTGTATTGCTGGCTCTGACACACCTTCTCCATTTCTGAGAGATGCACAGGAAAATGACATGGCATCTTCTGGGACCATTATGTGTCTGGGGGGAAAATGTCCAGAGATTGTCTGTAACCCCTAACAGTGCATTGTACTTAAGCATGGGCTGTTAGAAGAGCTCTCTCTTTCTCCATCTCTCGATTAGGAGGTATTTTCATTTGAACGGTCTCATATATCCTCTTACATACACAGATGACACACTTATATTCCATCATGAGAGTGACTATTGGGCTGTAACAATGAATATGGTTTTGTCAGACAGTTCTCATCATTGCCAATATTGATCTTCTTTTTTAATTTTAATTGTTGTTCTTGTACAGTTTTCTGTCTTTTGCTCCCATCCCAGCCCACCACCCCAGCCCTCCCCACCTCCCTCCCATCTCCACCCCCGCTAGTTTTTGTACATGTGTCCTTTATACTTGTTGCTCCAAACCCTTCCTCTTTCCCCCTGAAATTCCCTCCCCTCTCCCCTCTGGTCTTCTTTGATAGAATAGAACTGCACAATATTAGATATTTGGAAGAGGGAGGGCAATTAAATATATACATATTCTTTTGACTCTATTATATTCCATTCTGAAAAGACAGAAAATAAATGTGAGAAGATACAGAAAAGCACAGGCAAAAACATGAGGAAAGACAGACTATGAGACATTTCCAATGCTGAATTAAGTTTAAAAGAACATTTTTAAAAAATAGCTCTCATTTTATTTAATTAATGAATTAAATACAAGAGATATTTACTATTTTACCTCTTAGGATGTTATGAACATTAAATTAGACTATTTGGAAAGTCTATTAAAGATGTATTCTTAACCTCTAGTAAAAAGCACTGTTTCTGATGTATAAATTTCCAATAATTTCTGCTCACTTAATCTAATATCAATAAAAAATGACTGATTTTATTTTTGTAATCACAAAAATACTATCCTAAAAGACAACATAATTTTGTGAGATTCTCTGTCCCACCATACAGTGGTATACATGTGATAAATAGATAAAGCCATTCCACTTTAAAGGCATGCTTTTATTTATGAAAGTACATAACTATTCAATTGTATTATGTGTATAATTCCATTGTAAAGTTGATTAGAAGTTATTATAAAGTGGAAATTTGGAAACCGTGCTGTACCTATGATCCTGCAGCACATTTACCATAGGTGAATTCGCTGAACATTTTCTGTTGTTTTATTTTCATTTATTATTTGTATACTTCCTTTTTAAAAGTGTCATTGAGTTTCATGAGTTAGATTGTTTAGTAGAAATTCACTGGATATATTCCAAAATTTAATTACTTGGCCTAATTGAAAAACTTTTAGATTTGTACTGGGAGATATTTTCTTACTCCATAGATAATAGCCTGGTTTCTTTTCCAAGTAAACCTCCTCCCTCAAGTACACATCCACAACAAGTACTTGTGCTGTGACTACCTCCTGCTCATAATTACCAGCAAAATAGGGGGAAATCACAGATTTTCTCTTTCCTGCAGTGTTGCAAAAGAAACACCTCAATCTTAGAAAGAAAAATAGGTTTTCTGGAATTTGGAACTAATAAATTTTGTCAAGATTCCATAAATAAAGTAAAAATAAGTTTCTATTTCACTTCAAAACATGTAAAACTTTTTGTGAGGTCTGTTAATAGTAATAGTTTAAAAATATTTTCTATTATATTTTCTACAAACAAGCATGGAATATTATTACCTGACATTTGATATAGCATATCCATTTATTCTTTTCCTAAAAGAGAAGAAATAAAAAAAAGAAAACAATCTTCCTAGGCATATAAAGTATTCCATTTTGGGCTTGAAACTTTACATTTTATATTAAAAAGAAATGCTAAGACTTCTGGTCAGGTGAAGTAGGTAAATACTATGCTTGCTTCCTCTCATGACAACATCAAAATTACAATTACAGAACAACCATCATTGAAACTCACCTGAAGACTAACTGAACAGAACTCCTATGACTAAGGATATAAAGAAAAAGGTACACTAAGACCAGTGGGAAGAGCTGAAACACAGAACAGTCCCTACCACCACAATGTAGTGGTGAAGAAATGGAAGAATATTTCAGCTGTAGACATGTCTCTGAGGAATGAAGGGTCCCAGCTCCTTACCAAGCTCCCCAGCCACGGGTTCAAGTGCAGACAGGCAGAAATCCTTATAACATCTGGCTATGAAAACCAAAGGGGATTGCAGCTGAGTGAGTCAAAGTAGTGGTGGTACCCCAGGCATTTCTCTTAAAGGGCCTGCACACAACTTGCTCATGGATTTGCTTTGAGCTCCAGCTTGGAGGTAGCAGTTTGAAAAGCACCAGGGACATATGTGGAGGAGCTAAATTAACCAGCTGTAGGGTGAAGACTGGAGGGTCAGGGCAGTTCACTCCAGGGACAGAAGTTCTGGCAGATGCCATTGTTCCTTTGCTGAGTTCTTCTCCCATCCATCCAGGAGGTATGGGCAAGCACCAAATCTGAGCTTTCCATTAACCTGACTAACACTATTTGTCCTGCCCTGCTAGTTCATGAGACCTCCATCCATCCAACTGGTGCCCAGCCAGAACCTCTTCTGGAAGCTTTTCCACACAAATGACCTGTATCTGCTAATTCTGCAAACTCTCCTGAAATCTTTAAAAGGTTCACAAATCTCAAACAAGCAGCATCTGGCCTTTGCATACCCCATACCCCTTGCTCAGTGGCCCAAAGCCTGGCACTTGTGACAATTGGCTTTGGTTCACAGATAAGTTTTTCTCAGAGGCCTCCAAGCCCCACACAGGTGGCTGCCATCTGCATACCACTTTGTAGCTCCTACTAGGTGACTCTGTGCTGGGCATAGGCAACTGTTGAACTTGGCCTGCATCACAGTCCTTCCCAAAAGGCCTTAGAACCAATACACCCAGTGGTTGAATTCAGACCACCCTAGAGCACCACACAATCACACAATCAGCTCCACAAATGACACACCCAAAGGGTGGACTCATCAGCCACCAGAGCCCCACTGAAGTGAATCTAAATTGGTGGAGTCAGACTCTGCACAACAGTTTGTCTACTGTAGTCACAGCCATTCGTCACATCCAGTCAGCATTGAGGGTAAATCCCTCCCACAGACACCACAACAGCAATCAAGACTTGAGACAAATGAAAATAAGCACACAACAATGCAAAATCAATAGGACATAGCCAAAGCAGTTCTAAGAGGGAAATTTATTACAATACAGCTAATCTGAAGCAACAAACAAAAAACTCAAATAAATAACCTATCTATACCAGAGGATACTAGGGGGAAAAAAGCATGAAGTGTGCATAAGGAAAGAAATAGTGAAGATCAAGGGAATATAAACAAAATAGAGTATACAAACACAATACAAAAGATAAATAAAATCAAGAGCTGGTTCATTTGAAAACATAAACATAATTGATAAACGTTTAACTAGACTCATTTAAAAACAGGAAAAGAGGACCTAAATAAATAAAATCAGATATAAAAGAGAAGTGACAACCGATACATTGAAATATAAAAGATAATAAGGAAATACTATAAAAATTATATGACAACAAATTGGACCTCCTGGAAGAAATAAATAAATTTCTAGAAAATACAATCTTCCAAGACTTAATTTAAAAAACCAAAAATCTAAAAAGATTGCTAACTATTAATAAAAACAAATCAGTAACCAAAAACTCCCAACAAATAAAAGTTCTAGACCAAATGGTTGGTCTCACAGGTAAATTTTACCAAACATTTAAAGAATTAACACTTATCTTTTTTAAACTATTCCAAAAATAATCAAGGAGAGGGAGGACTCTCAACCTTATTTTACAAGGTCAGAATGACCATGATTCCAAAACCAAACAAAGACATTACAATAAAAGAAAATTATAGGCCAATATCCCTGATGAACATAAGTGTAAAAATCCTCAACAAAATATTACCAAAACAAATTCTGCAACACATTAAAGAGATTATACACCATGATGAAGTGGGATTTAATCCTGGGATCAAGATTGGTTCAATATCCTCAAATAAATTTGTGCCATACACCACATAAACAAAATGAGGGATAAACATATGATGATAACAGTAGATGCAGAAAAAGCATTTGAAAAAACCCAGCAGCCATTGATGATAACTCTCAGCACAGTGGGAACAGAAGTCACATACTATTTCACAGGGCTATAGTAATCAAAGCAACATGGTATTAAGCTTAAAAAGGAACATACACATAATGGAATAGAATAGAGAGCCCAGAAATAAACTCATACCTGTATGGTTGATTCATGTATGACAAAGGAGGCAAGAATATGCAATGGGGTAAAGATAATGGGGTAGTATCTTCAATAAATTGTTGGAAAAACTGTACAAATAAATGCAAAAAAAGAGAAAGTAGATCCTTTTCTTATACCATATACAAAAATCAACTCCAAATGGATTAAAGACAAATATAAGATTAGAAACCTTAAAATTCCTAGAAATAAATATAGGTAGCAAACTCTGACATTGCTGTTAGTAATATTATTTTGAATATTTTTCCTTGGCCAAGAGAATCAAAAGAAAAAAATAAGCACATGGGAATATATATAACTAAAAAGGTTTTGCATGGCAAAGGAAACCCTCAACAAAACAAAAAGACAACCTACTGAATGGGAAGAGGAAGAAGCTATGAGCCAATAATACATTCAATAAGGGGTTAATATCTAAATATATAAGGAACTCAGAAATTAGCACCAAAATCCAAACAATCCAATTAAAAATGGACAGACGACCTGAATAGACATTTCTCCAAAGACAACATACACACGGCCAATACGTACAGGAAAAAATACTCAATTACTAATCATCAGGGAAACATAAATTAAAACCACAATGAGATATCATCTCACTCCTGTCAGAATAGTATCAATAATTAATAATCTAAAAGGTTGTTGATGGTGTGGCAAAAAGAGAACCCTTGTACACTGTTGGTGAGATAGTAAATTGGTGTAGCCACCATAAAAAACAGTATTGAAATTCCTAGAAAATTAAAAACGGAACTGCCTTATGACTCAGCAATTTCACTTCTGGGTATTTATCCAAAGACATCCAAAACCCTATTTCAAAAAGATGTATGCACCCTTATGTTCATTGCAGCATTATTTGCAATAGCCAATATATGGAAACAACCTAAGTGTTTATTGATATATAACTGGATAGGTGAATGTATACACACACACACGTTAGATGAAGTCCATGTTGCCCATGCTGTTCTTCTCATTACATTATATCAAAACTGCTGAACCTTTTTCCCCTCTCTCCTCCTTCCACTCCCCTGTTGCTAACCCTCCATGTGATCTCCTCCATTTCTGTTTTTCTGCTCCTGTTCTAGCTGTTTGCTTAGTTTGCTTTTGTTTTAGGTGTGATTGTTATTACCTGTGAGTTTGCTGTCTTTTTACTGTTCATATTTTTTATCTTCTTTTTCTTAGATAAGTCCCTTTAACATTTCACATAATAAGGGCTTGGTGATGATGAACTCCTTTAACTTGACCTTATCTGAGAGGCACTTTATCTTCCCTTCCATTCTAAATGAAAGTTTTGCTGGATAGAGCAATCTTGGATGCAGGTCCTTGACTTTCATGACTTGGAATACCTCTTTCCAGCCCCTTCTTGCCTGGGAGGTGGTGTGCAGGGTAGAGGGTAATGATGAGAAAATATGGGACAACTATAATAGCATAATCAATAAAATATATTAAAAAATAAAAGGAAGGGTGCTGTAGCTACCTTATTGGTTGCTATGAGCGTTCATGAGTAAATATATAAAAATCCTTAAAAAATGTCTGTTTCCCATAATATTTTCCTTGAGCCACTTGGATTCCCGGAGTTACATTTGCTTATGATTCCAGCATCTTCAGCCCTCCCTGCCACCCATATGATTTTTTATTTTTTTTTTGTTCTCTTTCTTTGATGTTTGGCTTTTATTCACTATATTAAAATCCTTAATGATTTTATGTAAAAAAAAAACAAACTGCTGAACTCTTATCTATGGAATAACATGGATCAATTCGTCCTCTAACTGATTTTGGGAGGACTTATGTATTGCCCAACTACTATACTGAGGAGAGTTTGGGAGAAACATTCTTATCAGACATAATCAACTGGAAACTTGTTGGATATTTGAAAAATATGGTTATAAACGGTCTCACAAAATATATACATACCTAAAATGTCTAATTAAGAACAAACATACAAATGACCTTTATTTTCTGTAAGTCCAAGCCCCTTTCTTCAATTGCAGGTCAAAAAATTTTTATGATCTATTTTTGCATAACACCTTGTGTAAAATTCACACATTTGCTTCTTCAAAATAGAAAGATGGAATTAAGAATTCTTCAGAGCAATTAAATATACAGTCCTTTTAAAATATTGTGATTTTTCCCCAGTACTTTTTGGGTCTTACTCACAAATATGGCAGCATAATTTTTTAGTAACTACATTATTCAGATTTTCAAAACATTCATTTTAATTTAACTGGAGCTAATTTTTGTAGTTATATTTCAGTGATTTAATTTCATTGGTTTACTTTATGTTTTACTAATTACGTAATATAATGACAAGTCAATTTGCATACAATAAATGAATAAAGACAAAGCTAATGACTCTAGATAATCATGCAAATTTAAATATCAGACAAAAATATGTAAAGGTATACAAATGTATATGAGGGAGCTAATCAAAATCAATTTGTTTACCATGATTTTTAATTGGTGTACTTTATAGGAGATATTATGTCAGTTAATCTAATGAATTAGTTAACTGGAGGTCAAAATAAAAAATATAGTCAATTAGCTTAAGCATTTTAATTGTTAATTCTATTCTCTATATTTATTTTTAGTGCTAATAGGAATGTAACTAATATATACATTAGTTTACAATAATGCAGTAGTTAAAAGAAAGCAATTAGCATATGTTGGGCATCTTCTGTATGTCAGTCTTATTTAGACATAATCTGATTTTACACTTGCAGTATTCTCAGAGGAAAATCTTTGGTTTGCCTGTGAGTAAAATGAGGCTCAAAAAAATAATATTTATCAAAATTCATAGAGCTAGTAAGTTCATAATTGGAGCATACATTTGTTTCACATCAAGGGCACTAAAAATTCAAAAAAAGTTTATGTAATACTTGTTTTGTTATGAATGATTCTGTAGGTGATGGGCTTATAGTGATAAGAATGATTAACAAAGCCTTTGCTTGATGGAGATTGCTTCCTGGATTAAAATAAGAAATTAACCAAGTTAAAGCAATATGATAGTTTTATTTTTTATTTTTTAAATTTTATTTTAATTGTTGTTCAAGTAGTGTTCTGCCTTTTACTCCCATCCCAGCCCACCACCCCAGTTCTCCCCATCTCTCCCTCCCACTTCCACCCCCACCCCTTGTTATTGTCCATGTGCCCTTTGTACTTGTTCCTGTAAACCCTTCCCCTTTTCCCCTGAAATTCCCTCCCCTCTCCCCTCTGGTCACTGTCAGCCTGTTCTCTATTTCAGTGTCTTTGGTTATATTCTGCGTGTTTGTTTTATTGATTAGGTTCCTGTTAAAGATGAGATCACATGGTATTTGTCTTTCAGCAACTGGCTTATTTCACTTAGCGTAATGTTCTCCAGTTCCATCCATGCTGTCACAAAGGGTAGGAGCTCCTTCTTTCTTTCTGCTGCATAGAATTCCATTGTGTAAATGTGCCATAGTTTTTTAATCCATTCATTTACGGATAGTTTTAGATAGTGATGAATGTAAAGGGAAACTATAATCATGTGATGTGATAAGCTTTGAATAGGAAAGAAAATATTCATAACAAATTTTTAGAATTTTACATGTTAAAAATAATTTTTAAAATTTACAATATTGAAATCTTTGCTTTGAAAATATTATTAAGGTTGTTAATAACATTAATGAAAAGTTCACCTCTTTAATGCATTTTAATATATATTACCCATCACTTAATGATTATAAAATTAATAACTTCAAATTTCTTAATGTAGTACAATAAAATCAAATAAACATTAATTTAATTTGTGCCAAAGTTGAAAGCTGTATTTCCTCATACTGACATTTAGATTGATGGTATCAAATTAAGGTTATAATTTTAGTAATTTTAGCTATTTAAGGGATGTTTTAATGGATAACTAGGAAATAAGGGTTGAAAAAATTACTAACCACATTTGTTTTAGGAAACCATATGGAACTTAAAATATTTTCTTTAGTGTTAGGCATTGTCTTCTATTTATATCATAGATCACTAATCCGGAAAATATTTGACTATTATTATGAAAAATTATAATAAAAATATAGCTGTGCAAATAAATACTGAATTTAATTCCATAATAACTGAAGAGAGGTGGGAAATCAATAATAGCAATAGAATATTTTATTTTTTCTTTGCTGAATGTCTTTGTAAGATCTTTATAATTTATTTATTAGAGTTCATTTACATACTAGCAAATTCAAAATGTGTCTTGACTGCCATTAAGAAATTGTATTCATTATTATTCAGAATAACACAGTACATTTATGTGACAGTTTTTTCCAAGAATTAGTAACAGAGCTTAAGATTATTCATACATACTGTGCTAGTCAGATACAAACACTGGTTAACTTATGGCAAAATGATGCAGAATAAGGTAGAATAAGAGCACTACCAGAGCTCGGGGTTTAGAACAGCAATGCTTACTGTTCATATTGGGTTTGCTGTCACTGGCCATGGTAACATTGGTCTTTTATTTCAAAACTACTGAAGTTTCAGTTCTAGCTCACCGCAATAGTAGAAAAATATTGATAAATTTGTCTGTTACTGAAACTATTTTTAAAAAGTCTTACATTGACGCAGCATCCTCAGAATCCATCCTAAACCACATCCCATGGAATTATGGCAAGTTACAGAAACATAAGTATTTTATAGTTACAAGATTTTCCTTCTAGTTTTTGTTTGTTTGTTTGTTTTTACCAGTATTCTTGGTGAGTGCTAGAATCTGGACTTACTAGCTAGAGGCCAGGAGAATGGAGAGTGAGAGGCATTAGGAGAAATGGTTCCTCATTTCATGGTAACTTCATCAACCAAGGTTGTCACAGAATCTTTAAACCAGTAGGATGACTTTTCAGATAAGGAAGATAACTTGACTTGAGTTTCAGGATACTCTGATCCTTTCTAATCTCCTATATATCTCTTTTGCAATTATCATTGTTCAAGTCCTTCTCCACAAATGTCTTAAGTTTCACATAAGCAATCTTTTTTGGCTGGGGAACTATTCCCTTGTATGATCTGATAACCTCCTAGAGCAAAGGTTAGCTTCTTTTGCTGGGACTACTTGGGTGTCTGTAAAAGGAACCTGGAAGGGGCTTATGCTGCAATCTTTACTTTGACCTGAGGATTTCAAAATCTAACTTGTCATTTTCTTTTTTATTATGTGTGATAGAAATGATCAATTTATTTTCATCGTGCCCTTTGAACTGGTTTCTAGCAGTTGCCACTCAGACCCCAAAGACTTTTATCAGTGGGCACTTTTTTTCAGGTGACTAGAGAAATAGGTTAGACCCTTCCTTCCCCACTGTATGGTGTAAAATTGCAAATCTCTATCTTTTAATGCTAATTGGATGTTCACTATCTTCAGAGTCAAATATGCCCAAGAACAAAGCCATATTTCTGTGTATCCTTTAGGCCTCTTCTTAGAAACCATTCTGGTTTTTTTTTTTTATACTAGTCATGGTTTGTAGTTACAAATAACAGAAATACATTAATCAGTGAAGGACTTTTTTGGTGGGTAGTTCAAGTGAACTATTGATAGATTCAATAGCAAAGCCAGAGAATCAAGCTTGAGGACCAGCCAAGGCAAGTGAGGCACAACCAATATGGGACCAGAGGGACTGTGAGCATCTCATGGAGCTGGGAGCCAGCTGGACCTTGGCCATTGCCTCTGGTACTGCTGCCAGTGCCACCTCAGCCTTTCTCATATTGAATCCACAGCCTCACAATTCCATTACATTCCGTATGCCTTGCAAATTTACTTCTAGTACACACACGTGTTAATTATAAGATTCCCAGTAATCATGGTTTACTATGTACTATGTGCCAGATATTTTCCAGCTTTTAATATTTATGTCTAATATAAATATTACTCCTAAGGTTGAATTGTTCTCATTTTAAGCAAGAAGAAATTCAATTCAGTAATTTAAGTAATTAAAAAAAAAAAACCTGCATAACTGACATTGGTGTGGCTGTGTTCACACTTAAGTTCTGTCAAACTCCTGAATTTAAGATCTCTTGTCTCACCTCCTCCATTACTGGCTAGAGTTCCTGGTTTATTATTGTTTTTGTTTTTGGAAGTAAACTGGGTTTCCTAGTTTTTTTGTACTATAACTCAAGACAAGTGCTTCTGTTTGCTTTGTCCTTAAGCCAGCCCTGCTTGGCTCTACTGCTATCTATTAAGGTTGGGACCATATTGCCTCCCACATGCTCGTGGGAGACAAACTAGTTTAAAAGTAAGCAATGAGCATCAGAGGAATGTATATATGGGGAATTATACAAAGCCCAATTCATTTTTTTTAATTGCACAGTAGAGCGCCAGGAAAAATGGTTGGGTTTTACAGTTTGCTTTGCTTTCTAACCAGAAAATACTGTGGGATATAAATAAATGTAATTTTGGTCCAATGGGAAAAAAGTTAAATTAGTACAATAAAGAAAAATACAAAGTCTTGAAGATTTGCAAAATTAGAACCTAAGAACTACTTTCACACAAAATAAAAATACAGAACTTGTACATGATGGTATAGTGTAATCAAAATGCAGGTGGTGGTCAAATGTTCAATGGTCAGATGTGCAATGGCCCACCGGCAAGGCAATGAACTCCACTGAAGGGTTATAGACTTCATGTGTCTCAAAGGTTTATAGCTCTATATAGTGGAAGTGTAATTTAAGCGAGCCAGAGATGAAACAGAGAAACAGAAAAGAAATAGTGAAGACGAAAAAGAAAGTTCAACTAATATATTTTAAAAAGAAATAACTTATTTTCCTTTTAGAATCATTATCATTTCAGTGTATTAAAAAATACCTGTTTTTATTCCTGGCCAGGTGTCTCAGTTGGCTGGAGCATTGTCCTGTACACCACAAAGGTCGTGGGTTCAATTCCTGATTGGGGAGCATACCTAGGTTGTAGGTTCAGTTCCCTATTGGGGCACATACGGGAAGCAACCAAATGATGTTTCTCTCTCACCCCTTCTCCCTCTGAAAAATCATAACTATATTCTCATATCAGGATTAAAATATAAAATAGAATAAAATAAGTACCTGCTTTAGTGTTGATTTTTTATTCTTGTAATTTTTAAACCTCTAAAAGTATTATTAAAGGGCATAGTAGGTATTTAGGTAAGATTTGCACTGTTTGTATTTATACATACTTAATTTTGAATTCCACCTCTACTACTGACTGGCTGAACAATCCTGGTCAGTTTTAAACTGTTTCTGCATCATGCCATTGGGTTGTTAAAAAGATGAAGTTAGGTAATGAATATAAGTATTTATATTGATATATGACATATTGTTACAGCTTCTCAAATGTTAGCTGTTATTATCATCATCACTGTTATGAGAATTGTTTTATAATAAATGAATAAATTAAGCACTTTAAGCCAATTGCCAACATCATAATTTAATGACAAATTACAAAAACAGAGAAGTTTTATCTTCATTCTCCTTACAGACTTGAGATGTGAAACAAAAAGAAAAGTGTTAATCCTTAGAATGAGAAAATATGTCATTTTAATAAACATTGATGTACCTAGAAACAGAAAGAGAATAAAAATAATATGTAAAGCTGCAATATATATATACTAAACAACAATCCACATTTTATATATTAGTTTTGAAATTTAGTCATCCACTTTGAAAATTAATTTCTTTTGTACTTTGATTCTATTTCTAATATATAGATTTTGATAGTCCCTAGGGAGAGAGTGACTATTAGAAAAGGAGTTGGTTCAGGAGGAATTTTGATTTATGTGTATTAATTATTTTCCTTTTTACAATAATTGTGACTTTATAATTGCTTTTGGAACTCAGAGGAGAAAATCTTTTTAAAAGAAATATGTGTAGTACTAGTCATCTCTAGTTCCTCTCCTGCCTATATCTCTTTGACTCATGCAAGTCAGGTGATTTTTTTTAGTGACCTATTTTGCTATTTCTTAGTGACCTTTAGTATTTCTCTATTTCCAAATGCTGAGGGTATTCTAGGACCCAGTCTTTTTCCCTCTGCTCACCTTTATCTATGTTCATTTCCTTTATGTTTTTGTACAGACTCATGGTTTTAATTGCTGTTGATACACTAAGGATTGCCATCTGTGTATCTTCAGTCTAGACTACATCCTACTGACTTTCAGACTCATATTTAATTGATGTGCTGACACTTCCATTTGATATCTAATAGGCTTTAGAGTGCAATATGTATACATTCAAATTTTTCTTCCCATGCCTGCTCTTACCACCTTCTTTCTTATTAAATAAATGATGACAATTCTTCCAGTTGCTCAGACCAAAGAACTTGGGGGTTATCCTTGAGTTCTCTCTTTCACTCCTCATATCTTTACCCACTTATCAACAATTCTCATTGGTCTACCTTGAAGCACACCAAAATATGAATATTCTCCCCACTTTTGTCATTATTATCCTGGATCAAGCTACTAGACCCCTTAAACCTCTATTTAAATGACGTATTCCCCCTGAGTCTTCTCTAACCATCCCATATGCAATTTCAAAAACAATATACATCCCCAAATTTTCCTTCCATGCTACATTTGACTTTTTTTGCCCTTATCAACCAGTACATACTGTATATTTTGCTTATTCTTCTTGTTAATTATTTCCCCTTTTTATAAAATAAGCTCTAAGGGCAATGGTTTATGTTGCTTTTGTTGCTGGCTGGATATACAGGACCTAGTATATTACCACTAGTTTATTAGAGCTAGAAATTTTAGTTTGAAGAATAAATAAATGAATGAAATGTATAATGACAAATCTCATAAATAATCATAACTGTACAAAAGAAAATAACCTTGAGATAAATTTTAAATTGATAAAAATAAACTAAGACTAAACATTATACAAGGAATAAAGCAATATGTATAAAA
The DNA here is from genome assembly GCA_004027475.1 of Anoura caudifer. Taxonomy (NCBI): domain Eukaryota; kingdom Metazoa; phylum Chordata; class Mammalia; order Chiroptera; family Phyllostomidae; genus Anoura; species Anoura caudifer. Next base: position 54,796 of record PVKU01005301.1, on the reverse strand, counting down.
TATTTGGATTCCCTTACTCAACAGTTCTGTATCTTGAAACTTCTGTTAGAGATAGGTATTATTATTGCAGTGATTCACATATGTACACAATATACATTATGCAATGTGTATTTATTTGACACGATGATCTCTTTTTATTAAATATTTTAACATGTTTGGGTAGACTTTATCTTTGAAGAAAGTTTTAGGTTGCCAACAATACTGAGTGAATAGTGCAGATAGTCCCCATGCGCTCCCTGCACCACACCTGCATGTCCCCACTATCCACATCCTCTGTGGTGCATGTGTTACAACAGACGGACCTACATGGACCTGCCAATCATTATCCTCCCAGCATAATCACCACCTCACGTCCATAGTTCACATTTGGAATCATTCTTTGTGTTGCACATTTTATGTCAATTAATTTTTAATGGAAAATTATTGTTATAAAACAGTATAAAACATAAAATTCATTGTTCATTAAAATACAATTACTTAGAAAATTTCTTGCTCCATATAGCAAAATATTAACTTTGATGTTCTCAAGGCAATAGTTATGAAGATAATTATTTTGGCTATCTGTACTTTATACATTTTATGGATAAGGGCATTTCACATTCTCCTAAACAGGTACTAACATTTGTTTCAAGGTGTTATTATAAGTAGTTAATCAAATTATACTAGTCATTGGAAAAATGATAAAATCATAAAACCTATAAAAGTATTAAAACTGTCTTTAAGTTTATGTAACAGAATGGTTTAACAAAATTATTACTGGGTATACTTTTCCCCATATTGTATTGTGAATGTATCTTAAATCAGATATTTACAATGAACTAAGTTGTATTTTACACTATTATATTATCAGGTAAAAAATCTAAAGTCCCTAATGATCTTAAACTGATTCAGTGTCCTGGAAATAGAACTGCATTACAAAAGAAAAAAATTATTAACCCACCGTCACTCTTGAATTCAGTGCCAAAACAGATTTCTCAGCTCAGTGGCAAGTATAACAGATTTTTAAAAGATCACTTCTCAATGGGGAATGTTGGAGATGCTGTACTATCATGTTTGCCTCAAGAGATCAGTTCTCATAAATTGTAATAAACTAATCAAAGGGTCTAAAAATATTAGCTCTAAACAGGTAAACTAATTTTTTTAAATCTAGAAGAATGCAAAACCTTAATTTTGTGATCCATTCATTTACTGATGGGCACTTAGTTTCCTTCTAGCACTTGGCTATAGTAAATTGTGCTGCTGTGAACATTGGGATGCATAGGTTCTTTTGGATTGGTGTTTCAGGGTTCTTAGAGTATAATCACAGCAGTGGAATTCCATGTCAAAAGGCAGTTCCATTTTTAGTTTTCTTAGAAAATTCCATACTGTTTTCCATAGTGGTTGTACCAGTCTGCAATTCCACCAACAGTGCACTAGGATTCCCTTTTCTCCACAAACTCTCCACCACTTGTTGTTTTTTGCTTTGTTTATGATGGCCATTCTCAATGGTGTGAGGTGGTATCTCATTGTGGTTTAATTTGCATCTCTCTGAATGCTATGGTACATTTACACAATGGAATTCCATGCAGCAGAAAGAAAGAAGGACCTCCTACCCCTTGCAACAGCATGGATGGAACTGGAGAGCATTATACTGAGTGAAATAAGCCAGGTGGTGAAAGACAAATACCATATGATCTCATCTTTAACAGGAACCTAATCAACAAACAAAACAAGAAAGCAAAATATAACCAAAGATGCTGAATTTGAGAAGAGGCTGACAGTAACCAGAGGGGAGGGATTTTGGGGGAAAAGGTGAAGGGTTTGCAGGAACAATTATAAAGGACGCAAGGACAATAACAAGGGGGGTGGAAACAGAGGAGGGAGGCGGGGAGGGCTGGGGGGGTGGGGATGGGTGGGGGGAAAAGGCAGAAAACTGTACTTGAACAACAATTAAAAATGCTAAAAAAATAAATTAAAGCAGTAAAAAATGCAAAATCTCCAATTTTTTTATTTATGTAAGGACTAATGGGACACTGGAGAATACATCTTCAGGTAAAAATAAAAAAATAATATAGAGAGTATATTGATTGCTTTGTTCTTGGGATTTCAGTATTTCTATATAAATCTAACCTGAAAATTATGAAGGGTTCTGCTACCTGATTCCAAAAATCAGATATTCACATTGTTTTAGAAGTTTGCTCTTAGAGGATGAAGTGATGATATTGTGTAAATTATCAAAGTGCTTGCTCCTAGTGCCTAAGATGAAACAAAATGTAAACTGCCCTTTAGAAAAAGTTGCTTACTGTAGTACTTTTTACTGCTTCTAAGAAACTGTTAATCTATCTCAAAATTGGTCATTTTATTTTACATTAAAGTATAGAAAATAAATATTTTCCAAATATCACAACAATTTGGGCAGTAGAGTGGAATAAATGGTTGTAGAAGCAACATCATGTGAGTAAAAATTCAGAGATGTACTAGTTTAAAGATAGAATTTTCAATGTAGTTCTGCCACTGAATAGCTGATCTACTAGGATGAATCAATTAATCAATACTCTTACCATATCTCTCTGAAGAAAAAATTCTGCTCTACTAATGTACAACTCCAGGAGATGTAGTATTTTTCTGAGTTTTATTTTTTAAAAAACACAAAAGCTTTGTAAATTATTTTTATGCCCACATGTTAGTTAATCATGTCTTTTGTAAGTTTCCTTGTTGTTTTTGCTGGATACTGGCAAGAAGATAATTTACTGTCAGAATGACTTGGTTATTAATTCTGATGGCTCCATTGAAAAATGAAAATCTTGAGAGATAATATAAGAACTGTTTATCTCCTGATCTGTGTATATGTTTGTAGTGCAGAATGAATTAAACTTTGATCTTTGCTAGAAAAGTAGCTTCTCAAAGAATTTAGATATATCATCCCAAAGATGAGCTTTGAAAGATCTAGTTACTAACAACTGAAAGGGATCGGGATGGATTGGTTTGTTATATCTGTATTTTTTACCCTCTGTATTTTATGCTATGTCATAAATATGCATAAAACAAAACATTCAGAATTTTTTATTTGTTTTGCTGACAGAAGAGATGTTTCTTAATGTCTACTTAAAGAGAAAGAGAAATAACTTATCAGTGTTTTCTATCAATAAGAACAACATTTAAAATGTTAAGAATAACTTTAATGTCCCTAATTGTATGAATCACTACTACCTAATATACTTTCTCCAATGGAATAAGTAACTAACAGCTAAAGAGACTATAAGCATAAACTTTACAGTATATTTGTTTATTTAACTGGTATCATAGTCATGCCAATATTTTCAAAATTAATGGTTTGAATAACTATATCATGTAATAACACATAGAGCAGAACATGTGTTTGTAAAGATATTGAAAACTATTTATTCAGAATTATTATACACAGAAATGTATTAAATATTAGAGCTGTTAACTCTTGACAGAGCACCCAGCTTATGCTGAAATGGTTGGTTGTTGATCATTCTTTACCATGAGTTCATGGAAGTCTGGGACTCCATTATAATTATTTGTTTATTATTTTGTATTCCAAACAGTGGACGCATCCCTGACATTTCATTGATTGAGTTACTACAATGCCTTTGGAACTCTTTCAGGTACTAGGGATATGAAAGTGAGCAAAGAGACAAGGTTACTATTCATTCCAGTGGCTTGCAGTCTAGCCAAGGAATACACAACTAGACATTCAAACAAAGGTAACCGATGGTCATGACCAATGTTATGACAGCCTAAGTTGTCTGAATGAGAATTTAACCTGATTGTCGAGGTAAGCTAAACTTTTCTGTAGTAGTGTTGATTGACCTGCAATCTGAAGGATAAAGGGCAAAGAAGGCCATCTCAGTAAAGGGAACAACACTTGGTCCTTCCTCCAGTGGCAGGAAGAGCATGTTCAGCGTGAGAGACTGAAAGAAGTCATATTCAATTAAAAAGTAGAGATAAAAAATCTAGGCTATATCTAGTAGTTACTAAACATGACTTTGCATATATTACTTTGCATTGTACTTCCCTGGTATATTTTCACTACAGCATTTATCAGTTCTCATCCAAGATCATTTTGCTTATTTACATACTTTTTGTTCATTTTTAATTTTTCCACCAGGAGAATACAAACTCCACTAAAGCAGGAACCTTGAATTTCTTGTCCTCTCTATGCCATGCTCTAATACTTAGAATAGTGCCAGAATATTGTAGATGCTGAATAAATGTTTCATTCAATAAAAAATGATGATAATTGCTATTGCCTATTACTACAGTGGCAAGAAGTTATAGGACAGTATATGTACAAAAGAAAGGTTGTGAATCAGAGAAGAAGTACCTCTCATTTTTTAATAGATGAAATTAGAGGAAACACAACATGTGTGGTGTACAGGAGGACTATCCAGAAAAGCCTTTGCCCAATGGGTTAGTAGTTCATTCTTTCTGAACTCTTCTTTCTCTTTAGTCTTCACTCCATTTAAATTTATCTCATGCTATATATTACTCATTGAGCCTCTGTGTTCTGATTGGCAAAATGGGGTTATAATAATATTTGACATAGTGTGAAGAAAGTAAGATGAAAACAGTCTGGCATAGAATATATCTTATGCTTGATAAGCAACATACAGAATTTATGAAATTCTCACTGCTCCTGCTGAGGCTCTTGCTACTAATAGCATCTTGGTGTTGGAGGATGAGTTCTTTAAAAAGCTGTCTCTGCAATGGAGTTCAATGATGATCGTGGGGAGTGCCCTTGGAATCAATGCCCGTGGAAGAAAAATGAGGGAAGGAGGGTTAGCAAAGGGAGAAGCCAAACTGCAAGATGTCCAATTATAGCCTTAGCTGACCCCACAAGTAGTTCCAAAGTTAAAATGACTCTTCAGAATTTTTCCCTATCAGGCTTACTTGGGCTTACATCTCCTGACTTTTATTCTTCTTACTTTTTCACTCTTTGGATCCACACCCACAGGAGATGTGTGACCTTGTAGAAGAGAGGCTCTTTGAAGCTGAGATGATCCATGGAGGTACTGACAGTGAAGGTAACTAGTCCTTTGATAAGGGATTTGGGTGTATGTCACTGTGTCCATTATACTGGCTTCCTGTTTCAGATGTCAAACTCTTTATATCCCTGACCCTCTCTCAAGATTTAGTAGAAAAGTCATTGATCAGATTGAGTAGTGAGAGAGCTCTAACACTAGTTCTACCCGTTGGTTGAGAAAAAAAATTATTCTATTGATTTATTCTATTCTAGCCAGTGTCCCATTGTTTTATGGAATGCCCATTATGTGATGATGATGGTGATATATATGTATACACACATCATCTTTCTTAAAAAGGTACCTTTTTATTGTGATAAAATCACATTATATAAAATTTTTCATCTTAACCATTTTAAAATTTATAATAAAGTATATGTTAAATATATTTGCATTATTGTGAAACATATCTCCAAGTGTTTTTCATATAAATGGAATCACAAAGTATTTGTCTATGTTGCAACTGGTTTATTTCACTTAGCACAATGTCTTAATGTTCATCTATGTTGCAGCATGTGACAAGATTTTTTCATTTTTAAAGCTAAACAATATTTAATTGTACATAAAAAACATGTTTTGTTTATGCCTTTGTTTATTCATCTATTGACAAGTATTTTTATAAACAAGTAAAAAGAGGTTCAGATTCTTTAAAACTTTACCCTAGGATAAGAAGTAAAAGGGCAATAAAAACCAAGACTCAAATCTAGAAATTTGTTCTCTAACTCAGATTTCTTGAACCAATCAATAACTAAGGAAATTTCACTCCCCAAACTCCAAGTATACTAATGCAAAAAAACATGCCTTCACACAGCAATAATCTGTACAGCTTACTTTAAAAACGCTTTCTTGATATGACACCAATGCCTTGGTCAGGGTCTTAAAAAGAGATATTCAAAGAATGCTTATGTATATGTTCATATAAATTGATTTATTATAAAGTGCTGAGAACTTAAGTTTCTGTTCAGGGAATTTATAGTTAAAGAATTATTGCTTAAAATATTTTAAATGATACTACTGACATTCTCTGTTTCATAATATACAAAATAGATTTTAAAAGATTACTATTATCAGGTATGACATTATACTCAACCAATATATGAAAAGGATACATTTTGGCACATATGGTTACATTGATGAAACAAGCCTAAATTTAATTCAATAACTGTTGTTTGATATTAACATTTTTAAAAATTTTATAATTTTAAGCATCCATACCATTTCAAACTAAAATCTGAAAATTCAATTAACAAGAAGATTGTTCAAAGGCTGTAATATTGTAAAGCTTTGGTTCTTGAAGTGTGATCTTGGACTAGTATCATGAGTATCACTTATGAGTTTGTTAGAAATTCAAATTCTCAGTCATTATCTCAGATATATTGAATCAGAAATACAGAGTGAGGAACCAATCAACTTGAAATTTAACAAATTTTCTTATTTCTTATTTGATGAATAGTATGTGTGAGAACATTGAGAATCACTATCTAGATCATTTTAGACAAGAGTGATGTTGATGTACCTAGATATATAAAACTTGTATGTGGTCACAGACTGTGAAGGAAAGTGAGGCTACTGCAAAAACTGACTCCTGGCTGGGAAAAAATAAGGACATGTATAAGGAATGATACAAAGTTTGCTTGCATCAGACTTAAATGAGATGAGAAAAAAATTACTTTCTAAAAAGAATCGAACTTAGGAACACAAAAGCAAAAAAAAAAAACATATAATTTATAGACTTTTCCACAGCACCCAGGTCTACAAACACTTGGGGAGTATTTCAAAACACAAATATCTAGACTTTACCAGCATTCTCCCTTTATAGTTTATTTAAAAGCTGAAAGATTTTCACTTTGGAAAAGCTCCCAGTTTGAGAGACATAAAACATGCTTATCCATGTGATGGCAGGGGTGTACCAGTCTCCAATGATTCCCAATCTGGACCTGGGAGGGAGAAAGAACTTGTTTTGTTTTGCTTTCTCACTCAGATAACTCTGATGTTTATTCTGGCTTAGGAATGGCTGCTTATTCCAGTGTCTCAATTTTTTCCAAATTGAGAAAAATTAGAAATTTTAGCAATTCCTCTTATGTCTTGTGTTTTTGTTTTTCCAATAGTTATTCTTGAAATAGTTATGTCTTTAGTAACTGTACAGCTCATGAGACTAAAATATAATAAACTTCTGATAAAAAAGAAATATTGATAAGCTTTGTTTGTTTCCCAATACAATACTGTAGTAAAAGTATAAGCAATAATTAAAATAATAGCTAAATATCATGGAGCCCTCATTCCCAAGCAGTCTACTGACAACTTTACTTTTATGTTCACCTGTATTTCTCATATACTCAAAATAGACTGTCAAAGTCAAGTCTCCATCTATCCCCCATATACCTTCTACTACCTCCCTTCTCCTTTCCCTTTGGTATTTACCATACTGCTGTCTGTGATTGTGAGGATATTTTCTTAATTTCTTCACCTTTTCACTCAGGTCTCCCAAACTTCCTCTTCCCTAATAACTGTCAGTCTGTTTTTTTTTTTTTTTTTTTTTTTTTTTTTTTTTTTTTTTTTTTTTTTTTTTTTTTTTTTTTTTTTTTTTTTTTTTTTTTTTTTTTTTTTTTTTTTTTTTTTTTTTTTTTTTTTTTTTTTTTTTTTT